>QJNV01000314.1:0-74016 GCA_004155935.1 Monosporascus sp. GIB2 | reverse complement strand
AACAAGCCTGAAGTAGCCAAAGGGCTGGCTGATGATCATTTTCTTTCTTCCCCTCCCCCGCCGCCGACCGCCCACCCACCCACCCACCAACTGCCGCTGCCCAATTCCATCAAGTGCCTGCCTCATACATCATACATCGTAAACTTCAGCCAACCTTGACTCCCTTACCTAAACAAGCCAAAAGCCACATACTCGATAACCATCCACCGGGAAACCTCGCTTCTGAATACGCGTCGATTTGTTCCGTCGCGATCGCCGAAGATACAGGCCAGGTCACATGCCTTCTTGCCTACAATAGCTGCCGACTTCCCTGAGCTGCGGTTTTTCCGATTCCTGGTCAAGCATGCTGCATGAGCCCGGTTGTCGGCTGCCAGGATCATAGCAGCGTTTCCCTTTATATTGGTCGACATTTCCTTTGGCGTAACCACCACCTGTTTCCATCGATATCGAGGGATTGATCGCGGTTGCACAGTATCTTCCGGGCAAGATGGAGTCCCAGGTTCGTAGGATGTTGTCCGCCTTCTGTGCTGTGCTTATTTAGCAAGGCAATAACCATTGCCCTCGCCAGTTAGTCGCTAACTAGGTCCTTCTGCCCCTGTTTATAGATCGAAAGTGCCATCCAAATTGCCTGGGATCCCTCATCGAATCAGAGTTTAAAGAACCAAGCATTTGAATATCTGAACCAGCTACGAACCGACCCTCAGGCCTGGCAGGTCTGCGTCTCGCTGTTCACCCGAACGCCCAAGACAACCGAAGTTGTCCGCCTAGTCACGTTAGAGATTGTCAATAATGCGATTCAGATACAGTCGCTAGATCAGCAAAGCTTAGTCTTCCTCAGGGAAGCCCTGCTCGACTATGTCCGGAAGACTTACGGGGTCAACGAGCAGACCCAGACCGATTCGCCGAGTCTTCAGAACAAGCTCACGCAAACCTTGACTACCCTCTTTGTCGCTCTCTACAGCCAGGGTTGGGAAAGCTTTATAGATGACTTTTTGGCCCTAACAGTCGTCCCGGGCAGCGACCGCAGGGATAATGTCACCGGAGTCGTCTTGTACCTACGTATTCTCGGCTCCATTCACGACGAGATTGCCGACGTCATGGTCATGCGCCAGGACAGCCAGGGCAAGTTGCACACAGAACTCAAGGATCTAATAAGGGCACGGGACGTACCAAAGATTGTGCAGTCCTGGAAAGACATCCTCGCCCTCTACGGGAATCAGAACGATGGAATTGTCGAGATGACACTGAAAATCATCGGAAAATGGGTCAGCTGGATCGACATCACTTTGATAATCGGCGACGGCGTGTTGGACTTGATATTGCCCTTGGTGGGGCGGAGCAACGAGTCCGGCGGTGAGGACAAGGTTCGAGATGCGGCGATAGATGCCTTCAACGAGGTCGTCGGCAAGAAGATGCGACCGGCCGATAAGACGGAGATGATCTCGTTCCTGAATCTCCGAGACATTATTTCCCAGCTCATCGCCAGCCCTCCGCTTAACGAATTCAAAGGCACGCCTCGCTACGACACGGACTTGGCTGAAGCGGTTGCTAAATTAATCAACACCGTAGTGGCCGACCTGGTCAGGGTGTTGGAGGATCGGTCTACTGATGATGCTACTAGGGTCAAAGCACACCAGCTCCTTCACGATTTTGTCCCGCTTCTGTTGCGCTTCTTCTCGGACGAATACGACGAGATATGTTCGACCGTCATACCGTCCCTCACCGATGTCCTCACGTATCTTCGCAAGTTACCCGAGCTGCCTACTGCCTTCTCTGAGGTGTTACCACCCGTTCTGGATGCCGTCATAATGAAGATGCGTTATGATGAGACTTCGTCTTGGGGCAACGAAGATGAGCAAACCGACGAGGCCGAATTCCAAGAGCTTCGGAAGAGACTGCAGGTTCTCCAAAAGAGCGTGGCCGCTGTAGACCAGAACCTTTATATCGAGGTTTTGAGCAATCTCGTCGGCACTACGTTCCAGAGGCTGGACCAGCAGGGATCCCAGATGGACTGGAGAGATCTCGACCTGGCTCTACATGAAATGTTCCTGTTTGGTGAACTGGCGATGCCCAGTAGTCAAGCGCTTGGCGGAAAGAACCAACAGAATACTACTGCCTCAGAGCGACTCATGGCCATGATGACGAAGATGGTGGAGTCTGGTATAGTGAACTCAGTCCGACCTTCTTATCTTCTCTGCTGACCATGAGACAGGCATCGCGGACTTTCCTCACCCAGCCATTCTCCTACAGTATATGGAGATCTGCGTCCGATATTGCGCATTCTTCGAGACTCAGACCCATCTTATAGGCCAGGTCTTGGAAAACTTCGTCCGTCTGGTGCACCACGACCACGTTCGGATCCGCACACGATCGTGGTATCTCTTCCATCGTTTTGTCAAGCACTTACGGGCACAGGTGGGCAACGTGGCCGAGACGATTATCCAGTCCATCAGCGACCTGCTCCCTATTAAGGCAGAGGTTCCCGGTGAAGACGCCGACGATGACATGTCGTCGGACGAAACTGATAATTCGGCAGATGCCGTCTTTACGAGCCAGTTGTACCTCTACGAAGCGATTGGTTGTATCTCGTCTACGACAAGCACGCCCCCTGAAAAACAAGCAATCTACGCCCGGTCAGTGATGGAGCCGCTATTCTCCGACCTAAACCGGAATCGCCAGAGAGCGCACGGAGGGGATGCGCAGGCGGTCCTCCAGATCCACCACATCATCATGGCGCTGGGCACCTTGGCGCATGGCTTTTCCGACTGGACTCCGGGAGCCACGTCGGCGAATCAGCGTCGGCCGCCGGATAAGATGTTATCTGACGAATTCTCTCGGGCAGCCGAAGTTATATTGGTTGCGTTGAGCGAGCTCAATGGCTCCTCGGATATCCGAACCGCTTGCCGCTCCGCTTTCTCCCGACTTCTGGGCGTTCTGGGAGCTGCCGTCTTACCCCAGCTTCCTCAATGGATCGAAGGACTCTTGTCCCAAAGTTCGTCCAAGGACGAGATGGCCATGTTCCTTCGACTCCTGGATCAGGTCGTCTACGGTTTCAAAACCGAGATCTATGACGTGCTCAACCTCTTACTTACGCCTCTACTACAGAGAGTATTCGGCGGGCTCTCGGAACCGATCAGTGGCACTGATGACGAAATCCAGCTCGCCGAACTTCGACGCGAATACTTGACGTTCATTGGCATCATTCTCAACAACGACCTTGGTGGGGTTCTTGTTTCCGAGGCCAATCAGGGCTTCTTTGATGCGCTGATTGACTCGATTGTGTCGATGGCGAAGGAAGTAGGTCACAGGTCCGGTAATCTTCCGGCGAGCCGACTTGCTTTTGCCCAGCTTGCGAGAATGGCAGCTGTCTGGGGTGGCCCAGATATTGCCAACATCTCTTCTAACCCGACTGCCCCGTCGGGATCGCCTTCGCCCGTCATTCCCGGATTTGATCAGTTCCTGATTGACCGGTTCCATCCGGTGTGCTGGGAGGTCATTCAAGATCCCGAATTCAAGCCCATGTCTGACGCGCAGTCCAGACAAGTCTTGAACGAGATCGCAGGCCTAGAACAGACTATCTACCTGAAGACAGGAGAGAGGTTCATACAGCACCTGCAAACCACAGTATTCCCGGCGCTTGGGGTCGACGGAGAGGGCTTCTTGCGGTCGATGACTACGTCTACGGAGAAAAAGACCTTTGCGAAATACCTCCAAGATATGTTGAAGGCCCGGCGGTAGGACAGACCGCAGTAGGTCAGGCAGATATGATAGAACCTTTACCAGCGTAGAAAGGGGTACGGATACTTAGATAGCATTTGGGGGTTTTAGTTCTGTGGTATTGCATGATCTTGGAGTTGGGCCTGATTCTGAAAGATATATCCACATCTGAAGCGGTTTTCCCAAGAGAATTAGGGGAAATATTCAACAACTTGAGATACTCATCGCATGGATATGTGAATCCTTCAATTAAACTATTGTTGAGGTGTTATAGTGACCTAGGCATGGCTATGTGTCGGACCAGCCAGGGACACCAGCAGCAACAAAACTATGGCGTGATTTTACATTTGTCTTATCATGGCGAATGTGTGAGCGGCCCAGTAATCAATATTCATCACCGTATTGGGGCTGGACTGCCAAAGCCATAGATTCCCCCCATTTCAGTCTTTCTATACATATCAAGTTACGCTAGATATTTCCCAGGATGGTTACAACCTTGAAACAATCAGATATTGTAATAGACAGGTTCGTCATTTATCAGCGGTTTCCTATCACCTCAAATGTGTCCGCCTGTCTTTATCGCCTCCCGTCTTGATACGACAGGGTCTTGGCACACAATGACGACGTCTCAATGGAAGCCTCCCCCTTAAGCAAAGAGCAGGCGGTAGAGACGAGATACCTACCTTCCAAGATAACTGCGTGAAACTGAAAGACACCATCCATGTATCCTTTCTCCCAGACATAGGAGAGCCATCACAGCAATTTTCTTGCCCTTCCCCTTCCCTCCCCCTTCCCCTATCGCTACGTACTTAACTACTTGCTTATCCAGACCAAGTCTGTCCCGTCCCAAACTCCCTTCAACGTAGCAGCATGAACAGTCTAGATCTCTGCCTGACGGGTGGATGTCGTCTGTCAATGATTCTGATCTAGTGCCCTCGGGTGTGTCAATACTCTTCTTCCGTCCATCAGCTTCACTAGTGCCCCAACGATCACAATGCCTTGATGGCTCAAAAAACTCCGACAAACGCATCTGGGCGCCTCCGAAACACAGTCGCTAGTCATCATCGACTTACAGCCCCCCATGAAACCGCCATCTTCGAGACCGTAGGTCCTCATGTTGCCTGACGAACTTCTTTATGACGTATGCCACTTCTGCCGTCCCTCACCACCATGGGGCCAAGATATACCTTACCGCCAATACCTAATAGCTATGATGTTCTCATGCTGCCGCCTATATCGGATCGGTCGATGCTTTCTTTACGAAGCATTTGAGTTAGAGCTCAATCCGCCAAACATCCCGGCTATCCCTTTGCATTGGTCCTTCATAGCGTCTTCAGTCGTTGCGGGCCATTGTCGGTTCCTTGAGATCAAGCTTGACTCCTGGATCAAACACGACCGCTTGTCGCGACGCTGCTCTGCTGACCCGAGCACAGCAGAGAGCATCGTCGCAGTGCCCCCGAATGCCCGCCAGCTCAGCGTTAGCGGGATTCCATCATGGATGTCAACGCGGCGTTTATATGCCAATATTAGTAAATGCATGCCACAATTGCATCACCTCCTCAGCCGCGATGCCCGAGGAGACGCACTAGCTAGCATAGCCTTCGCCGTCTAGCTACGCCTCGTGAGCGTACTGCTCTCGCTGGACATTCCACGTAGCATGGCAGGAGACTTGACAACTCTAGGAAACTGGCAAAGACTGTGTATGCCGCAGGATCCTATCCAATAACACCTCTGATGTATGAATCCCCAATCACATAAGACCTCGCAGATGGGCTCATCGAACCCACTCAATCTGTCTTGTACTGGCTCGTGCTTGTGTTCGCAGATAGCTCGTACGGGGTAAAGGTCCTCAAACAAAGGCAGATATAGCAAAACTCCTGTCCTGGTGCTGAGCGTTCCTGCTCTCGGTATCTAGGCTACTCTAACTTCCCCTATTGGTGGTTCTAAATCCCGGAGTTCAGCTTTCCCTCGACCCCCTGGCTACATCGTGGCAATGCGAAGGCCTCGCTAAATCCCGAGACAACCGCGCGAAGAGCCTGAAAGTCTAATTGCTTATAGTTGAGGCCACCGTGGCGTTCCTCCCTTAGGTTAGGTTGTTAGGGTTTTCAACGGTAGTTAGCTGGAACTAGCAATAACCTTACTGCAAAGGCTATAGTGGCAGGAGTGAGTGGGTATAAATCTCAGCGAAGAACCCAACACGTCGAGGGTTGTAAGGTTCAGGAATCAACAGGGACTCGGTTTATACCTTCCGTTCCTATCTAGCTTCCAGCGACCCATTATTTGCCATCAGTCCCTCTGAGTCCCCCCTGGACGGACCCCTTTTTCTTAACAGGGGTAAGAGCAGGGATCCCACAGTAGCCGCATGCCGCATGAACGCACTTTACAGCTGTGGCTGTTGTCCTTGTATTGCGGTGCGGAATGGGCGCATACGGTACCTACCGGCACCGAAACCGGAGACGCCTGGACCGTACCTTGGCAAATAGGGGCATGTGGCTCGAAAGCCGTCGAGACTGCACGGGATGCGTATCTGTTCTAGAGGAACGAACCGGTAGAGGAAAGCATGACGTCTTTCAAGAAGGATCCTACAATTGTGACAGGATCCAGCACATGGCTATATTCTCCTTCGGCAGGGGCAAATGGTATTCTGTTACTGTATTTAATTGTTGCTTTAATTGAATTATCGTGTTTCTCGTTCACCAGTTTCAAGCCACGTTTTTGGATATATGTGAATAAGAGACTAACAGAATATCCAGACCTAGCTGCCCCGAGATGCTGTTGCATGCGAAACGTATCCAAAAGTAAGACAAGGCGCCTGATCCACCAACATCTAGCATCGTACGGCAACCACTATGCACTTCGACCTCCTCCTTCTCTCCTTTCTCTTCTCCCTCTCCCTCTCTCCTTCCTCTTCCGCGTCTTCACCCCACCTTCACCTCCATCCCTGGCTTCGGCTCAGGTTTCGTCCTGTCTCTCCCGGTCATCTTGGCGCGGAAGTCGTCGTTCCAATCGGTCCCCGATGTGGCCGAAGACGCCGTCCCGGCTCGCCTGAAGCGCGGCGGCCTGGTTCGGGCTGCGAGGCGGCGGCTCCGGCAAGCTGCCGGCCACGAGGCCTCTCAGCGTCCTATCACGGGCGACGCTAGGAGGAGTCATGGCGAAGTGAAATGGACTAGGTACGCCGGGATTCAATACCGTCATGTATACGCTGCTTCGAGCACGCCATGGCCGGGGCGGTTGCACGGCCCGGGGGAGCGGGTGCGCGAGGCAGCGGGATGAGGAGTACAGGCAGTCGCGACAACAGCACTCTTCGCACACGCACCGGGGGAGCTTGGGACCATACGGCCACTCGTTCCTGCTGAGGAGCCAGCGGAAAAACAGGCACGTCCGCCTTGTCACTGGCCGCCAGTTGTCCGCTGGAAGGAGACTCGTGGGCTCTATTCCCAAGCCCCGTATGTGCCGGTTTACGTAGGTTTTGAACCCCACGAAATCGGGGTCCGCGCCGAACAGATCGCCGCCGGGGCCATCCTCAAAGAGGTCTTGAAGGGCAAGGTCCGTTTGGCTTGTGGGATCGGGGTCACTTATCGCCTGGACGACGAAATAGCAGTCGGCGAAGCCCGGGGGAAGAAAATTGTCTGGGCTGGAGAGGGAATCGTTGCCGGGGTTGGCGGGAAGAGGAATGGGTGGACGGGGGTTTGTACGTCCGGCTAACGACGGGCGGTCGTCGCTACTTCCTGAGACCTGACTACAATTAACGACTGCCCTAGGGGAGCTGATTGGAAATTTTAGCACGACGTCCAGTTATCCAATAGGTGCGAGGGGCTGAATAATCGTCAAGCGACTGATTATCCCATTTACCAAAGCCTATACCACTTACTTTTCACCTCTATTACCTTTGCTATTAGGCGGCCCGTTGGGATTCGGTCGCACGGGCGACTCCGCTCGCCATCCGCGAGGGCCCCGGGGCGCGTTTGGCGGGGCTGTGCCTATATGCCCCTGCGGCGCCGTCGATGGCCCAGCCGTTGCGCCCGTACCACTGTGACCAGAGCAGGGGGACAGTCTGAATGCTGCGGGACCAAAGCCGGAGACGGACGGACAGCCGGGAGGCCTGGATACCGGCGAACCCGTGGCCGCTCGGCTGGCACCATCGGGAGTCCCACGGAGGTCACCATGACCGAGCTGACCGCCGTCCACTCCATCGCGGATCGGCCAGGTCGCACCTCCCCGGGTAGAAGGACCCGGAAGACCCGTCTCGCCAGCGGCGTCTACGCTATCTCCGTCTGAGACAGCAGGCTCTCGAAGGGGTCGATATTGTCGGCGACGCGGTATGACGACGTCAAGATAAAAATTCGGCACGGGCGCGCGTTGCTCAGCGACTTCATGTACGGGTCCAGCCGGATCGGGTGCACGCACGCCTCCTCGAAGATGTTCGCCGTCGCCGTCGTTGCTTTGGTCGTGTCCGGCTGCGGCGCTTTGCGGGGCGACGACGATTCGAGGATCATCTTGGGGCAGATCATCGTGGGCCAGATCGTTGTGGGCCGAATCGTCCTGGGGTGGCGCCATGGTGCTGTTACAAGTAAGGCTGATCTACTTGTATCGAAAGGAATTGGATTTCGACCCTTGGAATGTAGGTAAGATACGGAGGTATGGTACCGGGAAATTATTGATCATTCTAATGGTTCAGGCGCGTCAGTTCCCTGGCTCCGGCCTGGATGTTCGAGTCAAGGTGTAAGAATAAGTGGTTGGGGGGACGCAGAATAATACGATGGGTTGGACGGAAGCCACCATAAGATTTAACACAAGGCGGAAGAAGAAAGAAAAAGAAATTCTAATGTGATGATGGCACCTGGACGCTGACCAAACGAATTTAAAGCTTGAAGTGGACGAAGTCGTCTTAGGTTGAGATTCATCTGGAGACGAAACCTTTTAAGCCCGGAACCCGACGGCTAAGGGAAGATGGTCACTGATTTTGCAGACAGGTTTGAGGTAATAGACAGAAAAAAAAACAATACTCACCATATATATTTCCTATTAAACCCCTTCCTAATTTTGAGGGCAGAAATGTGGTGGAACGGATGATATCGAGAGGGCTGCGCTGAAAGGTGAGCAGTACGAACCGGTCGCTACGAGTGCATTTGCAAGAAGCTTGTGAGAGCATGGGAAGAGGAAAGGACGGAGAGAAGGGAAACATATTCTGTCTCTGAAAGGGATGAGAAGCGTGTGCCAAAGTCTAGCCAAGGTAAACGATGAGCCAAAGGCAATAATAGGAGGCTATCTCCGTTCTTGAACCCTATATCGCGCTAGGCAAACAACACCCATGATCCGCTATCACGATGGCCAACTTAAAAAGAGAACGCTAGATCGCCCTACACGGCGACAGAGCCGACAACCTTCAAAACCGTGACGTCTGAGGGCTTTCTCTGGAAGTTACCCGCCGCGGGAGTCGTTACGCATCGTTCTCACGCAAACTTAATAAAGTTGATCCTTTGAAGAAGACCCGATAGGAGTGGATACACCCCCTTTACCCGGATGTGCCATTCAATTACCTAAGTATATAGGTGTGCTGCGATCTGAACGCCCGGCGCTTCCCTTAATCGACGAAGATCTTAGCCTCAAGCTCTGAGTAGGTCGAGAGGAAAGACGAGAAGAGCTTGATCGCATGGTCCACATCGTAGGTTCCGCCCGTCTCCCGGATCGAGTGCATGCTAAGCTGGGGGTTACCCAAATCCAAGGTGCGCACGCCCAGTTTCGCGGACAGCATTGGGCCAATGGTGGAGCCGCAGGGCGAGTCGTTGCGCACGACGAAGAGTTGCAGAGGCACTTCTGCGCGCCTGGCTGTCTCCTGTAGCAGAACTATGCCAGGGGAGTTGGTGGCGTAGCGTTGGTTGGCATTAATCTTGATGACGGTACCCTTGTTCATCTCTGGCTGGTGGTTAGACTCGTATTTCCCCACGTAGTTAGGGTGGACCGAGTGGGCCATATCGGCCGAAACGAGGAACGAGACAGCCATCGTCTGCTCGAAGGCGGTTGTGAGGTCGATATCTGGATCGGAGCTGATGTGTTCCCATGATTTGTCCGAGCCTGAATCTCCACGACGGCCGCCAGCGAGGATGGATAGCCTGCGCACCACAGCCGGCAGAAGATCAGAATTAGCGCCGTGCGCAGAAGTCGATCCGATTTCCTCGTGATCGAAGCATGTTATTAGCCGAATGCTGGTTTCGTCATCGAGGCTAGTTGTGTTCACAGAGTCAATAAGACCCATCACGCTACAGTAAGTCATGTTTAAATTGTCGAGTCTGGCCGAATAGATAAACTCCTCGTTCAGACCACCGAGACAGGACTTCTGGGTGTCGTAGAGAACCATTTCAAAGTCCACTACATCGTCGACTTCAACACCCGCATGCTGCGCAATTATCTCGATGATATACGGGTGATGCCTGTCAGCCAAGTTCTTGAGTGGTTGGAAGGTCTCCTCGGGGCTATCCTCCGCCTCAGACTTGGTTGCCTCGGTCTTCCCTGTCCTGTTGAGCTCTGCCGCCACCATGCCGGCGATGGGGAACAGCTCCGTTTCCTTGTTGGGTTTGAACTCTGACGACCGGTCGAGATGGATGGCTAGCGTCGGGATACGGATAATGGGCCGGTCAACCTTGACGAGCTTCTGGACGAAGTCTCCCTTGCCGTCCTTGACCAACACCCGACCCGCGATGGACAAATCCCTGTCGAACCAGCTGTGCCAGATCCCACCCCCGTACGTCTCGACACCCACCTGCATGAACCCGACGTTGGACTTCTTGCTTACGGGCTTGATACGCAAGCAGGGAGAGTCGGTGTGGGCACCGATCATGGCGATGGGGTTACCGGGCTTCCATTTCGAACCGATGGCGAAGGCGACGATGGTGGAGCCGTTTCGTGTCGTGTAATATTTCCCCCCAGGCCGCAGAGTCGAGGACCAGTTGTCCCGCTCCTTAATACTGGTGAACCCGGCCTTCTCGAGACGGGCAATGGAGGACTGGACGGCATGGTAAGCTACGGGTGTAAGGAGAAACAAGGTTAGTAGCGGACAGCAACGAGCATATGTAGAGGACGCTAGCACGAAGCAACGTCGACTCACGAGTAGGCGAAGAATTGACAAAGTCAAGGAAGTCCAGGGCTGAATTTGGAGGTGCCATCTTGCTAGGGGTAGAACTGTAGAAGCAAGTGAAGATGTTCAAAGAAGGGACTGCTCTGGTCGCCGCTACGGTTGCTGTGAAGTGAGGAGTCGAGGTGGAGATGGTCGATCGAGTATTGTAGATCAAACGCGAGCCAGGACGCGGGTAGACTCGAGCTAGCATTTATAGCTCTCTCCGTCTCTCTCTTTGCCTTTCCCTCTCCCTATGAGCGCTCCTGCGTCGAGGTCTATCACTAATAAATCGCTTACGAAAGTCACCCTTGAAGGAGTAGCGTAAGTGCTTCCAGTGGCTACTCCAACAAGGGCTCCTGAGCCCGACCTCTTGCTATCGTTATCAGCGGCCTTATCTTAGTGTGCCCGCCTAATGTGGAGTTCCCGCCCAGCAGCTCCACTTTTTTCGCCCGATTGAAGCTATTCCGAGCGGAGCCTTCTCTGCCTCTGTAATTTGAGATCGGATCGAACCCTTTTGGTTGTCATGTATCGTTGAGTGATTTCCTTACCTGTTTATCTGTCATGTCTGTCTCTATAATTCTCTAGATATATCCTATACCAAAATACGTAATTGTTTCCCGACTTACCATGAATGGATTGCAACATCAGGGTGACAGGCTGGCTTGGAATAGCATGACAAGTTTCTCACCCTTTCAAATACTCACGGGTTCCCGATGGGGGCGGTTGCTGGATGAGGAATAGATAGATAGGCCAATGCACGAAGCGCTGTAGAGACCGAAATACCCAAGGTCATCGCTTTGCATTGGCTTCTAGGTCTGTACTGTGAGTGCCTGGGTAGGATGCGATGGGGACGATATGCGCTACCGATGCTCATGCGGCAAAGCCCGTGTCGCTAGGGGTCCAAAACATCCAAATATGACCTACCTTAACCTTGCTCTCTCTCTACACACATGCTCGCCCATTGGACCTCTGTTGCGCATCTCTGAGTACTTATTGACCTCTTGCCTCATCGTCGCTCGTCAAACCCGAAGGGGCATCACTGAGTTCCACTCTCCGTCATATCGACCACCGCGCCTCGTCTGCGCCTATACCATGGTACCGACAGCATGTTGGATTCTAACAGGCGCAGTCGAGCCCCCTCTCATCTGAACGGCTGCTACGTCAAAGATGCCGAATACTCTGATGCCGGAGAAGGAGCTAAATACGGAATTTAGCCCAGCAGGCACTGGCCCCAGTGGCTGAGACCACCATACCCGGAATCACTGTTAGATAGATTAGAATACTTCTATCCGACCAACCTGACAAAGAGAAGAACATCTGTTCGAATAATCCAAATTGAGCAATGAATCGACTTTAGTGGCAATGCGACAATTATATATGCTATGGCTCATATGCCTGTTTCACGATACGTGAAATACGCTGGGCTTGGCTTGGCTTTGAAGCCTGCCTCTAACGTTAGGAGTTGCGTACAGACTCTATGTAAACTGACCAGAATAACCCCTACATCGCCGCAAGACGTCTAGCTAAGGGGTCATAAACAAACGATTAAGCGTTAAACTGAAAGGAACCTAAATATAACTTTTTTTTAATCTGCTCAATATTCTTTAAGAAGATCGCAAGTGAAGTATGTGGTATTGGAGGAAAATGGTGGAGAACGTGGGGTGTCAACAGATCTCTGCTAAGTTAGTGTGTGTGTGTGTGCGTGTCCAAATACAAGCAGGCCTCATGTGAGTTATTAGTCGTGCCCCTTCTAACATATACTTTATGCCTAACTTGGAACCACCGCGCCGTATCTCTCTCGCAAATATCTTATCCTCATGAGCTTGTCAATTGCTGCTGCTGCTGCTGATAGTGCTGGTGTTGCGAGGCAGAAGAGGCTCGGCTTGTTAGCCCTGCCTATTCAGCCCGGTTTCACTCCCGCCTGCCGCATCGGTCGTACTAGTAACTAGCGCACGAAGGATCCGGATGTCGATTTTGGGGTTGGTCGATCCTCCCGCTCTGCTGCCGCGCCTTACCTATCAGTTATATCTGGTGTAGTGTAAATTAATCGCACGCGGCGGTCCAGGGACGATTCGGCTGGCGCGTTATCAATTCTACGTTGCAAGGGGTCCAATGTGCACTTGCGGAAGATCATCCCGGGCGAACGAGGGGAAGAGCGAATTGACGTATACAACATTAAATGGTTTCAAGATGCTGCTGTTGGCTCTGTGTAATACTACGGTAAGGGGATATACCAGCTTGTTCGATGACGCATTGCCCGCTATTTCCTCATTGGATGCACTTTTACTACAATTATTGAAATTGCTGCAGCCGGCTCTCTGTCATGCTATTATCGAGTGTACAGCATACCTGAACATGCTCACCGCAACGGGAATAAGATGCGCAGAGACGTCCTCCTTAGAAACAGACCATGCTGAGCAGGTCGTGGACAAAAAATACTTGTCGCACTTTTATTCTTACCCGCCTTAAACCTCAGCAAAATGATATCAACGGGTAAGCCATTTTATATCACCAAACTTCAAAATATATATTACTTGATGGTTTAATAAATAAGCAAGTTAATAATATTAACAACTTTTTCATAAGAGTTTTGGCTAATCTTCTACAATGTTTGCAAATAGTTGCATCGGAATAGGCGGTTCTGAAGCAGTATGGGGTGAGTGGTCGGAACAGGAATGTGGGCGAAGCCAAGGCTGGCAGGCAGGCTGCCGAGCGTAAGTGGTAATGTTGAATACAAAATGGCCCTGTTGGGATGATCGGGCGACCACCACACCCATGAATGACACTTTACGACCCGTCGATCTACGAGGTAAAGTGGCAAGCGATTTGCTGCCAAGATTCGCCTCAAAGACTCGCTTCACCGATTACCGGTACGCGTGCCTCAAAAGCCTGGCAAGTCGTGGACAAAATAATTGTCACACTTTATTCTTATCCCATTAAACACAAGCGAAATGATATCAATGGACAAGCCATTTTATATCTGCACATTTCAAAATATACATTGCTTAATACGCCAATAAATAAGTAAGCTAACAATATTAACTGCCTTTTTTTAAACGTTTTGGTTAACTTTTTACAGTTTTTGCAAATAGTTGCACCAGAATAAGTTGCTCTGAACCAGTGCAGGGGTATGTCAATTATTTTGTCCACGACCTGTCTGGATAAGATAGACCGAAACTAGAACGAGGGAAGTTAAACCGCCTTTATAATACAGTAGACATTGAGGACGACCGCATATTATCAAGCTAGGCAGTGCCCAAGTAAGATGCGCACAATACTACCAAGAATAGAATATTCAGCACTGAATTTATGGAGATCACGTGATATCAAAAGGATTGGATAAGCATCGTGAAACCCAGAGGCAATCTTTTCTGTGACCGAAGTATTTCGGGCACTGCTTCTGAGCCACTAAACGTGCTCTGGCAAGCGGCATAGCTCTCATTCGCGCGGTCACTCGTGCGGGTGGGTCGATCCGTTACCTGACCCGGGGGGGGTATGGTAGGATGAACGCAAGGCTCGAGGGGTCCCCCAGGAAAACTCAAGATCTCAGTCAGGGATTCTAGATACTTGGGTCTTTCGTTTGTGACAAGGGCAGTCCGATTGTTTTAGCCATATACCTAAACCGCCCTGCCAGACACGATAGGGTCGATGGGTCTAACCTACGCACTCCATAGACGATAGCGCAGCATTTCTCGCTTGAGTACCAGCGGATCTCTGCATATGCTGTAGAAAAACAAGAACAGCAACAACAGGATTGGAGCGAACCGTTGAACCTCGCCCTGGTGCTGGCTCGTCAATCGTTCCGCTCATGGCTAGCGCTGGGAACTCATACGGGACGAGATGGGTGTCAAGTTCTAGCCGCGCTTGAATCGCCCAATGGGCATCGGGAGGTTTCACATGGGTTCTCCAAAGGAGGCAGGATACATAGTGTACCGCAGCGACGATGATAGCGGGAGGTCGGGAATGGATCGTATTATGGTTCCCGTAAAGGTGATAATGCTTTCGAAGGTGATAGAGCCCGTAACTCGCGATGTCCGTCAGGGCGACCAACTCTTGTGAAATCCCTCCCAAGGTCAAGGTCTAGAATTGATTGGGACGCACAGTATGCGCTGGGGAATGTACTATCAGATACTTCCATGGGTACACCCCTGTGCAGCTCATTCTGCCGAGACATCAGCCAATCAAAATTTCGGACCTGGACATCCACCCCTCCAAGATATTGTAAAAGTCAGGGGTCCTGTAAGGCGAGGAGGTGGGGCTGGTCCGCAGTTCAATTCAATTGTTGCGTGCTTCGTACTAAGTAGATGAAACGCGTTCCAACAGGAAGTATCAAAAGGAAGAGATGGAAAGAGAAGAGGTGAGAGAGGCACACTAAGAGAAACAGCATTAAGAAGTTGTCCCGACCGTGGAAGGACAAGCGAGATCTGATCCCTGGTTCCTGACGACGTCTTGCGAATCGATAGCGCCTTATGTATGGATCAGCCACAATCTCATGCAATGATAGATGGCCAAGGATAGGACATGGGAAGCCCCGTCGATCACACAACACAGCATGTATCAAGCTTCGTTGACTTTACGGTGCCGGATGGCCAGACCAGGCGCGCGTTCCGGCTTGCTATTCTGCGAGGACGGACGGCATACTATCCGCAACCACCAGATTGCTGGTATTGTCCGGCTTCAGACTTTCTCTCTAGTATCCTGGAGGCTTAACTCTCGTTCCTGAGTGCCTAAACCTCCACCAAGTGAGGCTGTGGTGCTTAGTTTAGACGTCAGCTTTGTCGACATCCCCGGCTGAGTCACGCCTAGAATCTGACTAACCATCGAGACCTTCCATCCGAGGTCGTAATGCCTCTCAAAAGAAGACCTTGGACAATAAATCGAGCACCGCACTGGTATGAGGCTATTATGCTACAACACCCTGCGTTCCGCAACGCCTTGATCTCAGGAGGAGAGTCAATATAGCCCGTATGGACGTTTGGGCACTACGGTGGTATTGGAGATAGTTACTTGGGGGATCCGGGTAGGCATATCCTGGGACCAATTACTTGGCGAATCCTCAAGCAACCATTGACGCCAATTCCACCGGGGGAATCAGTTGGCTCAAGTTTGAGGGCCATCGCGGGAGTTTCGGCAATGCAACCAGTACCAAGCCAGAGAAGCGCAAAAGTGCACCGCAGCAGGTTTTCTGCTATTAGGTATACGGAATACGAAATGAGCCGCGGCTGCAGTTCTTACTGGTCGCCAGGGCTTCCAAAATTGTCTGGAATGCACGTAATGTCTCGTGCTCGTACTGCACATGACGTACTTCGCTGCTTTGAATTCGCGTGCGTATGTTCACCAAGAATTTGTATGATTGAAGCTCCGTAGCATGATAGATGAGCAACCGGCAATGTGGTGGACGGCTGAATCGGGAATGCCAGCCAAATGCGAAACTCGTTTTGACCGGGAGATATGGGTGACAAGAGCCCCGAAGAACTCAAGAGTGTGGGAAGCACAACTTAGTTGCTGAAGTTCCTAAACCGGAATTGTGTGCATATTGATTTCCTGGAGCGGAAGGAGCGGGCAGCCGCTATAAGTTTTTTCAGTCAATCAATCGCAGTGGGCGTCTCAGGTCGAGTTCATGGCACCTGGAGATGCTTTCTAAGTAAATGTAGAGAGCGTACCTACCCCTACCTTAGCGCACTCTGAAACATAGGTACAGACGGTATGCCCTCTCCTCCGGGACCCCAAACCTCCCGCCCAACTTCGAACGTGTTAGGACGGTGTTGCAATACATATCAGGAATGCGAGTGGCTGAATGCGTGCCTATTGGAGACAGCTGCACATATTGAAAGCGTGCTCGAGAAGGTAAGAGTACATTTCTTTGGAACACATCATCTGCCTCTCGTACGCAGTTATTACTGGAAACTAGGTATATTTCTCGCTTTGGCATATATGGTGGCCACGTATTTCCTGTCACACCAAGCTGTCCGTAGCATATTAACCAGGTTCCGATATCATACACCCCCGTCCATGATTGCCAATGGGTGTATTCGAGTGTATAAAGCGCACTGAATACCGAGTAGGTAAGCCATGTTAAAAGCAGGTAGTTTATGTTGAGATCCTCGTGCTGACTGACATCCCTCGCTCTTTCTTCCAGCGAATATCTTTGCCTGTACTCATACACATGGTGAAGCCCGTGGAGGTTTTACAAGAAGGGGGGGCTGGTACGATGCAAACAAGACTACGCTAGTGATTCTAAAATGCAGAATTTAGAAGCCGAGACTAACCGGAAGCAGGCTCAGATCGCCGGCAGCTGGGGTTGACCTGAGCAATCAGTCGGATATGCCCTCCCAGTGCCCACCAAGGTAGGACGGTGTATGTACATAGGGACCGCGACGATTATTAGAATACTACTGCCTAACTGCAACTTAATAGTCCTTTTGTCACGACTGGTTTGTGACCTGCGTATATGCTTCGCCCGGGATTGGCATAGAAGCCGCCTCTTTACGGAGTCGATGTCGCAGTAAGTGAGGGGGTACCACAGTAAGGCTGACCGGCTGTTCGAGGTCGACGCAGGGCATCGCCTAATCCTGTCGGTGAAGAGGGAACGTACGGAGGAGCAGCTAGCTCCACCCCTGATCTGTGTGGTGGTTATATAGCTGTTCTCGCCCGAGAACGAGGATTAACGTTACCAGCTGAGGAGGACAGGTTGCCTCTCGATGCACTTCGCACCGGGACGACGAGATACGGGCACGATCATTTAGCGTCAAATGCCCAGCTACGACATATCCGGGTTTCGCCCTTATCTGCGGGTTTGCAGCCTAGAATACAGCAGCAGCATATTCCAAGGTTGCAATGAGGCTGTCCTGGTGACAGCTATTGGAGGTGTATTATATGCTTAGAAGACCAGCTGGGCAGCTGGGGGATACTGCCCCACCTGATTGACTGATTCGTCGGATTGCCCGACGACCTGATGGATTATATGTGTCTCGTAAATCAAGTTCTCCTTTTCCTTACTCAACACCATAAACAAAGCCAGTACTAACCAACATTCGTTGAGAAATAGAAAGCGAACCAAACATGAAATTCCGAGTCGGATGGGTAAAGTCAGGGGGTGAGTTACGAGGTTTAAGTTGTGAATGCTCTGATTTGCATACAGACAGGGAATTCTTAGAAAGCTTCGACTCAGCCTATCAACCTGGAAGTTGGTGATATAGATGCTGGGTATGTGAATTGGGCCAAACAGAGGCGCCTGCGCGACACTGCACTAAGCGTGGGATCATAATTGATGATTACCCAATGAGCTCCTCAGGACCTAAGCACCTACCGTTGACGGAGGTGGCTCAGGGACGGCGCCTTAATTACATTGTACATACTGTGCCATTTGATACTTAGGTAAATGCAGACTTCCACTTTTCTTGTCCAGAATGCCGGAGGGGCTGTTGATTCGAAACGTGTGAGAGCTGTGTGAGGGAATGGAAGACTAGAGGCGTAGATGCGGATATTAATACTTAAATTTGAAGATTGTAATATAGCGAACGCGTTCTCAGTATCGTGAGGACTTACGACACCGTTGTGGCTGCCGGAGAGGCTGATGACCTACTAAACCCATCCCTAATATACCTCCAATTCACAAACAGGGGATACCAGCATCTCCTTTACTCCACGTATTTAGTTATTGTCGTTCGTGGGGCTTAGTTAATTCCGATAGTGTTACCATTATACGAACTTAATGCGGGAACTGGCAAGCTGCGGGCCAGATGTCATTCTCTCAAACAGCAGCAAGCTGCCAGTGAAAGACTAAAGGTATATATTAGCTCCTACATGATATATACTGTTAGTAGATATAGATGTTTTCCTTTCAGGATACGCCCGCACAGTAGAGTACTGGCCAAAATACGTGTGAGTTGTACTGAATCACCATTAAAGGGCGACCACATTAGTGCCTCCACCCAAGCAACACCCGCAATAGTAAGGCTCCCAGATCCCATGACAGCGGCGGCTTCGACAGCAACGACGGGGACCTACATGTTTCAATCTACAAGATGTATTCTATGTATTTCACTTAACTGACTTCGAAAATTACCTCTTCATTTATATGTAGGCGTTATATGTGTATATCTTTCGACGTTACTGGTACCATATTTGTGTTACGGCCATCCTCCCCTTCATCGTCTTCCTCTCTTGGCCATTTATTTTCGTCATCTCAGTTAGGCATAGATTCCTTCAACTTTGATGCGTGCTACCCAAGTCGAACTGTTAGACCCTGTGCCCGACCCAGTTAAAAACTAACCCCCAGTTGTAACAAAGACAACTACGAAGTATGTGCCCTACGAACCTCACGGGCTTTCTTTCTTTCTTTCTCCCTCCCACTCTATTAGGTACTCAAGTATTATTATATCTTTTGATTCTCACTCCCATTCTGCCTGATTCCGGCAGCCTCCTGTACACCTGATAGAAATGTACTACTACGCTAAGCCGCATCGAAGACCGTGACCTAAACCACCTTGGTGCCAAGTCCATCTTTTGACAGCTCGTGGCTCAAGGCAGCCAAGCAAGTGTGCGCGTGCTCATGGTAAACTCCTCTAGTCAACCAACGATTATTTGGCTGCGCCCAGAGAGAAGCTAAAGCAACAACGGGAAACTAAGCAAAATTAAGCACAGCAAAGCAAAGTAGAACAGCCTTTCGAATTTTCCTCCGCCTCCACTTGGTCTAGTTGCAGTCTGATCGGTCTGGTTTGAGCGGTACCAGTGCTAAATCTACATGTGGATAGATTATTTGTCTTGTACTGAGATCGGAGAAGACTTGATCAACCCCCCTCAACGCCGTTATTAGACCACCTCGTTAGCTCTCGACGTCTTAGGTTTTTATGGCTTCAGATTAGGACTAAGCATTCACACTTGAACAATCGGCTGTGAGTTGGCCATAACTTGCCACCTTGATTATGAGTTTCCATTTCCTGTAACTTTTATCAGGTGTGGAAGTCATTCTCCAATACAACGTCGGCGCCACAGGCACAGTGTCTTGTTGGTCTGATACTTGTAGGTACGCCTGGGCAAATGCACCTCCAAGGTACCTCCATCAAATAAGCCTTGGCTTACAAGGGGGTTAGTGTCCAGTCATCCATCCTGCCCGTCCGCCTGGCACCAAGCCCAGCAAGCCAAGTCAGAGGTACATATTCTGTCAGGTGTTGTCCGTGGATTGATAGGTACCTATCACCTACCGCCCACTGCATCACTGAAGTGCAGTACCTTACACACAAGCACCCTCACACCACACAAGCGCAATCATTTACAGCAAGGTACGTACACGTTTCCCTGGGCTGCCAGGCCCCACATTTTCAACTTTCCTGGTGAAGTGAAATGGGTGAACCCCGGTGCCCACCTCTGCTATCTTCAAATTTCGCTACCACTTTCTGCATTGTACTGTAGGTAGTATAGGTAGTAGCGCCTCATCCTGGTGCTGCTGTACCGTCAATAGTAGCGCCTCTTCACACTACCGCCGTTCAATGTTTCTTTGGTTGTCCACCACCACCACCACCACCACCCTGCCTACCTTCTACAACTCCTTTCATGCTCATCTCGTCACTGTCCCTGTCGACGTATGCGGATTTTGTTTCTCACTATTCCGTCTTCCCGCTGACTTTCGCTTTCTTTAACAATACATTCATCATACTTTCCACTACGCCATATTGACTTTGGTCCGTGAAGCTTCCGTCACCGTTTTAACCTCTCCGCACGTCGCTCGGCATTTAAAAGGGATTGCCCTCTCGGCTAACGCTTTTCTACACTACTCAGCGTTTTTATGTTACCTTGCTCGCGCCTCTCTCTGTCGTCGCCGCCGCCGCCCCCGCTACCTAAACTTGGGCTCACAAATCGCGTGTCCTACCTCTTCCACACGCGGGTGCGTCCTCGTTTAGTCGATCGGGAAAGGCCACTTCAGTGTTTTGCTTCGATATCCTTCGCCCGGGTTTCCTGCACACACGCCCCCGATCCTCGCTGTAATAGTTGAGCTAGAACCGGCTATCTAATTTTGGGCAATACTCGCTGTGGCTTTGGGGATATGTCTTGTCTTCGTTGACCGGGTTCGCGACTAGATTGCAGTCAGAAGATTGGCGCCTGAGCCTGGCAAGTACCGGGTTCTGCGGCTAACTTCTTTTTGAGGCGGGTCGATTCCTGCGCCGCCCGGCGAGGCACCTCGACTAGTAGTGCTCTGCGGGGATTTTCCTTCTTCTGGATTACGACGGAAGCAGACCTCGAAACACCAACGCATTTGATTAATAGTTTCGAGGTTGACTTGGTCTGCCGAAGAGAGTCTGGTCAAGGACAGCTACCTAGGCCTTTGGGGCTCGCTTTTTGGCTGAACGCGTACGGGTCTCTTTATGGACATCGTTAGGCTCCGCTAGGCACGTTCAGGGTACGCACGTGCCACGAAGCTCTTCCATACGATATTCGCGAAGATAGAACTTGGACGCAAAGGCAGTTGGAACACTGTCTAGAGGCAGCCGCGCTTGTGGCAGAGTGTTTGGGTGCTATCATCCTGTTAGGGTCTTTGGATTACCGGTCTGAGTCCCTTCTGCCTGATCTGCCATACATCGGCATTATCGACTGTCCGCCGCGTGGCCGAACCACCACTACATTGCGGCCATGGCCGCCAATATGCCACCACAGATGGGTGGCAGGCCCCCTCTAGGTCGGCCGCCACAACAGCAACTGTCGACGGTCGTATACAACCATCTCATGGCCAACAATGTCCAGGCCACTGGCTGGCAGAGCACCGTGAACATCGCTCAGCGGTTATCGACGCTAATGCAAATGTATGGATTCTACTTCTGTCGCATACTCCTCCTTGCTTTATCACACCCCGGCCCTCTACATTCTTATGGGTGTCTAACCAGTGTGTAGGATCACAACCTCGTTTCTAGCCATGCCGCATATGGAAACGAACCAACTCATAAACATCGGTCTGAATTACGAACGCGAGGCATTCTTGCACTCTCCTGACAAGGTAAGTAGGCGACCCACAGCCCTTATATTGTCGTATGGCAGCAGCTAAATGATGCAAGGCAACATATGACCAAAAGATCGGCATGAGAATGCAAGACTTCAACAGAAGGCGGCAAGCAAATGAGCAGAACATGCAAAATTCGTTGAATGCTCAAGCTGCCGCTCAGGCGCAAGCCCAGGCCCAGATGATGAACCCGCAAAATGGTTTACAGATGTCCAGAGGAATGGGTCAGACTTCCCAGCAGGGTTTTCAACATCTTCAACAGCCGATGCAGGGTTCTCCAATGACTCAACAGAACCCGCAACCGAACATGGTGATGATGAATCAGGCCGTGAATCCAAATCAGCAAGCGATACAAGGAGGTCCATCCCAGATGCGCCCACAACTACCGCTGATGGCTGCGTTGGCGAACCTGTCCCCCCAGGACAGGGCGAAAGTACAACATCTCGCTATGCAGAGACTTGCCCACACGTCGGAGCCGCAAAGAAATTCCATCAGGATGATGTTAAGCACTAAGGCTCCCCAACAGACGGCGCAAATGCAACAGGAGAATATCGACCCAGTCCTCTATTTCTACCAACAGCAAATCATCAACAGCGCTAGGGGCAGCAACCACGCCGCGATGCAGATGCAGCACCAGCAGCAGCCTCCGATGAGCACGACTGGACAACCGCTCGGCGCGGTGCCGAACGGCGAGATGCCCCAGTTCGCAAACGTGGAGAGCATCGTGAATCAGCAGAAGGCCGGCTTCCTGGCTCAGGAGGCCGGGCAGATGGTGGTACCGGCGAGCAGCGGGCCGGGTCGCAATGCCACACCGCAACCCATGGCTGGCGGCCAGGTCCAGAATCCGGGAAACAATCAAGCCGGGCCAGGTCAGCCCGGAAGGCCGCACCCGGGACAGCAGACGCTCAACCTTCAGCAGGCCCAACAGATGAAGATGGACCAAGCAGCCCAGCAGTCTCAAGCGCAGATCAGAGCCCAGGCACAGGCGAAGCAGATGCAAGGCCAACCTGGTGGGTTCAACGGCGGACCGGGCCCCGTGTCGCAGAGTCCCGGCATGAATACGCTGAACGCGCCGGTACGACGCACTCCGGTGAGCGCCGGCCAAGTCGAGGGTCAACCGCAAATGGGACATGTCAGCGGCCCGTTCGGGCAGATGCTAGACCCACGGTTCAACCAAGGAAATCCGCGCCCTCAGATGGGGATGAACGGAAATATAGACAGGCAACAGATTCTGCAGCAAATCCTCGCCTCGGTCCCGGCCGAGAAACGGCAGCAGCTCATGGCTCTCGCCCCCGAGAAGCTCAACGAAATGATCACGAACTGGCAGGCTCAGCAAGCTGCCCACCAAGCCGCCCACCAAGCCGGCAGGGCCCCAGCGCAGATGGCCGGGCGCGCGCAGCCTCCGCAGCAGCCCGGCCAATTGGGTCAAGGGAATCCCCTGGCCCAGTTTGCACCGGGCAATAGCGGCATGGGACAGCGGCCCAACATGGGCATGCCCATGAACCCTCAGAATCAGATGCTCCTCCAACAGCAGATTCAGAGGACGCGGAGTAATATTCCAGGGCAGAATGTTCCTCCAAACGTACTGGCGCTGATGGATTCGATGGACGTGCCACAGAAGATCATGGACAGCTTAAGGGGACAGGGCCAGCCGTTACCCCCTGAGATGAAGAAATGGGGCCAGTTTAAACACTGGCTAAATCAAAGGAACTTGGCCCCGCAGTTGATAGCCAACCTCCTTAACTTCCAAAGATCGCAGTTCGAAACTATCCTGAAGCGGAACCCCAGCCTAGGCGCAGCGACAGGCCAGGTGCCCCAGCCGAATGCGCTGCAGGGTCCGCAGCTCATGAACGCTCAGGTCCCCGCCCGGCCGGGCCAGATACCCGGCGGTATTCCCGGATTTGTGGATCCCGTTGTCACACCCCAGGAACTGCAAGCTGCCAAGAACCATGAGAAGTTTAGGAACCAGCCGGATGATAGAATTAAGGCGATACTATTGCAGATGAAGCTAAGCCAGATGCAGCAGCAGCGGAAGGCGCCGATGGCGAGTGCCCAAATACAAGCGCCGCCCACGTCGCAAGGGCCTCCGATGAACATGACTGCCCCGGCACAGGTGCAAAACGGCCCTAATCCATCACAGCGGCCTCAGAACGTCGGGCTCGACGTGAACGCGACTGGTCCCGCTACGAACGTGAGAAATAATAGGCCGAAGCAGAACAACCGACAGTCGCAAAACGTCTCTCCAGCTATACCTCCAAGGACTGGGGTCAAGCGCCCATCGACGGACGATGTAGTAGAAGTACCGAACCCGGCAGCCGCCCAGGCCACGCGACCACCGTCGCAGCAATCCCAGCCCGCAGCTGCTCCTCCATCGTTTCCGCAGTTGAACCCACAGCAGCTTGCTAGCTTGCCACAGGAGCAGAGGGCCAAATACGAGGCCATGCTCAAACACCGGCAACAGCCTCAGCCGGAGGACATTGACCGTCTCAAGGCGATTGGCCAGGAAGAGCGACGCGCTGCTCAGCATGACCAGGTTGAAGATATTCCTATGACCCCGGAACAGCTTCAGGAGATGGCCCAAAAGATTCGGCACATGACTAATGAGGTTAATAAGCTTGGTAAGGTGCTGGGCCGATGGTATAGTCTCACACACGACGACGCTCGCGCCCGAATGTTCTTCAAGATGGTAAGCGCACCCCAAAGAACATGCATAGATCACAAAGGCTAACAGGTGTCTAGCGGCTCAAGCTCATCAGACAGTTCCAGGACGCGGAAAAGATGACAATCTTGAGGGACTCGTTCTCGATGCGGCCACAGGAAGTCGACAATGCTAGGAGCATGTTGGAAAGCATGGCCAAGGATCTGGCCGCATCTTACCCTCAAGGAATGAGGAGGAACACGAGCCAACAAAACCCAGCGGAAGCAACTGCACAGGCCGGAGCTGGAGATCCCAAAGCGGCTACGTCTCAA
Organism: Monosporascus sp. GIB2; assembly: GCA_004155935.1. NCBI lineage: Eukaryota > Fungi > Ascomycota > Sordariomycetes > Xylariales > Monosporascus > Monosporascus sp. GIB2. Next base: position 49,222 of record QJNV01000314.1, on the reverse strand, counting down.
CCGGCGCCCTTGAATGCCGCTAATCTCGAGAAGCAGAATCAGCAAGCCCAGGCCGTCAAGATGCACCAGAGATCTGCCAGCAAAGGTGGGCAAGTGCCACCTGCACCCACAACAACGACCCAGCCCCCCTTCCCATTCGGTGCACCCTCCCCGGCCGGTCAGCCGACTTATCTCGGAAGGAATACCATCACTCAATCGGACCTCACATTGCCTCCCCGGAAGAAAGCCAAGACCGGAACGCATTCGAACACCGGATCGGCGAATCAGAGCGCGAATGCCTCGCCCCAGGTTCCAAAACAACCATCTCCGGAAATGTCGAGGCGTGCAGCTCCGGATGCCAAGGCCCCGCCTAAACCGCAGTTCCTTTGCCCCGAGCCGGGCTGTGAAGCGAACAACATCGGATTCCCTACCGAAGAGGCCCGCCGAAATCACCACGAGGAGGAGCACGTCAAACCATATCAAGACCCTGAAAAGTTCCTCAAGGAGAGCGTTGCCGCTGCTCTTGGCTTGGACCCGGACGGCAATCCCACGGTGCAACGGAGAGCACAGGGCGCGGGAGCTAGCGGGCAATCGCCAGCTCCGCCGACCACGAACGACCTCTCTAAACAGGGCCAGACTCCAGTGGCAAGAAATGAAGCCACGCCGATGTCGCGGGAGTCTTCGACGAAGAGACGAACAGGCTTAGCAGGGTCTAATGCATCGGACCTTACGAGAAATACCGGCGGGAAGGCAGCCGCGTCCAATTCGCCATCCATGTCAAAGGTAATGGACGGGACGGGCAAGACCGACGGGATTGCGGGAATGCAAGCACCTCTCATGGAGAGCACGTGGACTGCGACGATCGACCCGCAGGACCTGTTCCAGGCCATGGGTGCTCTCGAAACCGGTGGCAACGGTGCGATATCTGATATGAACGTATACCGAGCGATATCACCCAACGATACTCCGGAATCTAGCAAAGACGGTTCGGAACCCAACAGTGATGTGTCCGAAGGCGTGTCGCTCAATGTCTCGCTAGACATGGGATTCGGTAGTTGGCGCCCATTCGAAGGCGAGCAACTACATAATTTCGGATCGGCAGATATAGGTATCGGCGACCTAAGCGACCAGGGTCACCTCTTCGAGTCCGCGTTTGCTGAGTCAATCTCGTGGGACGAGGTCAACTCGGACTTTTCGAAGCCATTCGCGTTGGACACTTCGCTCTACTCCATGGACACAACGTAAAGATAAGGATGCTCCTCCTACATCGTATTGTCTACATCCCCTCGAAACCGAAATTAAAGGGTTTTTCCTGGGACCTGATCGTCTCTTACGGAGGGTACTGTGCCTTAGAGATAACCGAAAGAAGCGTTTTCGATGGTTTTTATTCCACTTTTATTTTCCATCTTCTATCAAGGATTTATAAGGGTAGCGATGCATATACACAGGTTTCAATATGAGGTATACCCAGGCAAAACTCGGCGGCCCAGTCATGATGGAGGGTAGTGTATTTGCCGGCGTTGGAGGATGTCTCTCAAGTAGTGTGGGTCTCGGTTAGCGGCTTCAAGGACGGGAAGGCTGGCTCTCGTGCTGCGCTACGAGGCGGAATCTTGATAGAGATTAGGACGAGTTTCGATACCCAGGGGAGGAGCAATATCTTGCTTGTCCTTTCAATCTACGTTTCTAACAACCGAAGATGTAACGGTCCGTAGCGTGGTGCTCAAGCAACCCACACACACGTTTTTATCGATCTGGCACCAGACGACGATCTGCGCACCTACCAGGATAAAGCAGCAGTATGCAGCATCATGCAGTAGCCTGTGGTGGATGTCCGAAGTCGATTTGCAATCCAGCTCTTTTAGAGCATCATTTATACCCGGAGCAAATTGACCTAAGAAACGTGTAGATAAAGAGCCGCCCGCCCATTACGCTCCGAAAATGCTGCCGCCGGGCACCGTGTCCGGGGGTTTTCCAAAGGGGCCAAGGTAGATGCGGGGAGCGGCCGAGGCGGCCGAGTTGATCCACATGCAACGCCGGGGGGGTGGGGTAATGAATCCAGCCTCAGCAGAAGCCGTCAAGCCTCAGGGACCCTGCAGATCGTCGCAAGGTGGTACGCCTCCCCCACCCCCACCCCCACCCCCTCCTTTTGACGCAAGAAACGCGAGCGCACGCGCAGCCATGAATTCGAGGGAGATGCTCGTGATGGGTTAAGCTATACGCATTAGTAAGTCAACTAGTTTAAAAGGAGAGGTGCAATGTGGATATACCTTCTTGCAAGGACCTACCTACATATCTACATACTAGCTTAAGGCACGTGCTTACAGCCCAGTCAGGTACGTGGAGCCGCGTGGCTGGTGGCTTGAGCTTCCTTTATGCACGATTTATCCATATCCGAAAGAGGAAATCATCAAATAAAACACAACCCGGGCAACCACCCTAAATATGACATAAGTGCATACAACTAGCGACGCGACAGAACAGACGCGGTGCGGGTCGGACTCATTACGCATGGCTGGGAGGGTAACCCCCCCATTCTCTGAGGGAGCCAGTTTTCTCAAGAACCGTGCTAACGGACATTCAATTTGTCATTATAGCCTACGAGTCGCGACTTTTCCTATTCTCTGTTCTAGAGAAAGCCGCTGGGTATAGTTGCATAGCAGCAGGCAAGACGCGATCAGGTTTCTTCTCTGTGCAAGCCACTACCCATCTATTGCATTACATCCACCATCCAGACTTCATCCATCCCACCTTCACCTGGACGCCGACTGCAAGCTCAGACCTGCACACACACGAATATATACAGAATGGAGCCATCGCCGAACAAACGACGCGTCCTGAGAGCGATTGACGCCAATACGAGATCTCCTACCACGGCAGTCTCGCGTGCGCTGGCGTCCAAGCACGACGCAATAAAACCCCGCCTTTCGGTCGCCTCCGCCCGCGTCCTGTCGGAAGGTAACAAGCGGCCTCTCGCCGCAGAGCTGCAGGAGGCGCCTGGACAGACAGCAGAAGGACACAGAGCGGCGAAGAAGCCATGCCTCCCGAGCGCGGAGGATGATCAATCCCCGCGGCAGGAGGCCGACGATGACGTCCCCGCTGAACAGGTAGGGTAGCCCATGGGGGTCCAGAGGGGTATGTGTTTTCTGGCACGGTTCGACTAACACGAGACCCTGTCAGACACCGCAAGAAACAGAGCAGCAGCGCTCAGTGTCGCCCGCCGACTCGTCCATCTTCGACAGCTCCGCACACGACATATCACAGTCGACGGTAATGACGGAGCCGGATGCCGAAGGTGCTACTGGCGTTGCGGGACCATTGCCAGCAGCGCCACCGTCTCCACAACGACGCCCGATGACACGAGAGGAGGCCCGACAGGTAAGTCGCGCGGCGCATTAATCTCCCCCCACGCCACGCCAGGGTTGGAGTGCTAACGCGTGTCGCGTCCCCGCAGAAAGCCGAGGTCCTCCGCCTACGGCTCGGGCTCGCGAGCTATAAGGTCCGCACGGGACAGACGGACGTGCCTCTCGAGAGACTACAAGTCAGACCGCTAGCCGGCCGTCGGATCATCACCCACGGCAGTGCCGGCGCAAGGAGCTTTCGGAGTACGGGCAGCGCCAGCAGAGGAAACACTACATTCTCCCGCGCCTCACACCTAGCGCAACCGCAACCGCTGCCGCGCCAACCACCGCTCCCAACGCCGTCTCTACCGCGCGGTAGGACCGGAGAGGAACAACAGCCAGAAGCCGAGAAGCTCCGGAGACAAACCTCGGCGCCGCCACCGCAGAGGAAGGCGCTGCCGACGGCGCCGCTACAGCGTGGTGCTAGTTTCTCGCACGCCCCGGACGCGTCGATACTTGCGCGGGGTCTAGAGATGCATGGGACGCGGCGGCGCCCGGATGGCGCTGATGAGACCATCGAGAGTAGCGTCAAGGGGCTATTGAACTTGTCCCGGCAATAGGTTTGGTGGGGGGCCCTTTCATCGCACTGGCGGGCCTGGCTGCTCGCTCGCTGCCCCTATTCTCTTTTCTATTGTCCTTCTGAGCGTGACGGGGAAAAGGTAAAGGGTCTTCGGCGGATATTCCATGTTGAGGTTTATTGTCCTGTTATATTGTCGCATCGGGGTGTGTGGTTGCGACTAGTTGTGTATAAAGTGCATCGGCTGGCGTAACGGTTAGATACCTACATTTGTGCATGGGAGGGTTCGGGGTGGTTTCGTGTCGGGGTTAATCGTGGTTAGGTCTAATTGTACCTGGCACTCGAGGGCTTTGCGGAATTCCAAGATTAGAGGGATCGTCGAGATTTACAAGTGTTGATCCGGAGTTTGTCTGCCTGCATTTGCTGTTTAGGCTGTGTCTGGTGCCATGTAAGAGCGGGTTGGATGGCCGCCGATCTGGCCGTCAGCGTTTTCCCGGACATGGTCGCAGATGTAGTAGGGAGGTGTGCGTGCGCCAGCGCATCACAATTATGGCTTGCTCAATCGCACTCGACGTCCCCTCTCTTAGATTCAGTCTTTTCCCGAGGCGAGGACAAGCTGAGAAACGAGCCAGAGAAAGATGAAATCCGCGGCGGAGAGGACAAGTCGCTCGGGTGGATCTACAGTAAAGCTACACTTGTTATCTGAACAACAGTTGTTCCAGCGGGCATCGGGTCCTTCGTATCGAGGGCGGAAAATAAGGCAGTAGGATACTGAGGGAGCAAGGCAGCTGCGAACCTCATGATTCTAGATCTCTACCTAGGTAGGTCTAACCTACTTACCTAGGTACCTATCGCACAACTCTCCTCAGGCGTGCCTCCCTCAGGCTTCGCATTGCAAGAACGAGGAACTCGCTACCACATGACAGTTGCCTATCTGTCATTCGATGTTATGGCAAAATGCAACTCGCAAAACTCTGTTCTCCATTGACAACTCATGAGGTCAATGAAAGACGAGTCTGCTCCCTCTAGAAGAACACCACACACCAGCTTCACGGGTGCTATACGATCTCATCACCATATATCTTGACAGGGTCGATTGGTCCTCACAGTGCCTTCTCTAACAAGCATATCCACTCCAGGCAGGCTGAGAGGAGGCCGTCCTCCTCGGGCTTCAAGAGAGTTACGAGCCCGCAAGCTACGTACATAGGCAGGTAGGCGACGCATGACATTGGAGCCCCGATATCAGGACGCTCACCCGGCGGCAGCAAAAGCACGCAAATAAAGCCGCCTCGAGCGCGTGCTACCAGACAGCATGTGTGCCCCCGTCCAGTTCCGATATCTCTGCGGCTGCGTCGAGGACGTCAAGTTCGAATGCGCGAGCGCGCACCACGGGGATCGCCACAAGGACGAGGAACCCATGATCACGCCGCTCCGCGAGCTCTGCCACAGCTGCGGTACGTTGACCGGGGATATCGTCGGGATGTTCAGCCCGGTTCGGAGCGGGAGTGAGACGGACAGCGGCTCGGCGTGCGGTGAGCGCGCCTTGCGGGAGCGCGACGTTAACCTGCCATCTAAGATGCCGCCGACGACGCTGTCTTCCGGACTGTGACGCGGCGGATGACGCATGCTGGGGCGAAAGAGGCCACAGTGGTGAGTGGTTGGACGCCCTAGAGAAGTGAGGACCCCAAAATATATGCCGGCCTCTAAGTAGCATGTGGACCGGGCCGGCTGACTAGATGCTACTCTAAGACTAGCGGCGGCATTCGACGACGGTGGGCGATGTGCATTGCGTTGACACATCCCTGAAAGGAAAACTGACCATGCCGTACAAAAATAGAACAAGAGCTGCAATTTAGCTTGGGCGGGCATGTTATTCTCGGGTCGGTCTAGAGCAGAGATTTTGGGAGAATGCACATCATATTATGTTAGGTCGAGACCATGGGTATAGGCCATTCGGACCAATTCCTCCGGAGAAAAGCGTTGCAAGTGCATTAACATTGGATGGACTGTAATGGGATGTCGTCAATGCTTCTGCGAGCTCACTACGGTACGCCGTTAATGATTCTTATCTGCTAAGGAGACTGAACCGACTTATAAGTACACGATTCGAAAGCACAACGGACCAAGACCATCGGTCGAGCCCCTTCATCACCATGACGAACATATCAAAATTAGGTTGAGAGTCCCCGGGAAGAAACCGCATGCCATCTTCGTCGGCCGTTGGGGGGGGCTTGCCGAGGACTGCTGGCCTAGAATTACCTAAGGCGGTCAGTCACGATACTTTTGCCCAAGAGGGTCATCGACTCCGCTAGACCACTACTGTGTATGTGCTTACGCTAGCGCGGAAGGATACATAAAAGCTGCTACGAACTTTGAAAACAAATCTGCTGTCTTCAGATTTATTCTGCATACTGGTATTGATCCGAAAACTGGCATATCACCACCTCCTTGGTCTACAACCGACTCCTGTACATCCGAGTTGAGACGAACAGGTACAATGTCAGCCTCTCGGTTTTATACCATGCCTAGCGTATTGTGAGTCCTGCATGTCAAAGATCAGGGGGCCCCCTTGGCGTGCGTCATCTCCTTTTTATAGTCAAACAAGGCACCTGCACCTACTAGCTCGAGCTGTCGAAGCCACCATGGCCGCTCTGTGACTTTGAGGCGCCCGCAAGGACCGTATCTTCACTCACCTACTTCTTTTACCCCCAAATGATGCCTCATTTGATTCACCATTCTTTCAATGATTAATCCGCAATAATAGATCCAACGCGAATGCCTTATGCGACATGTATAACCTGCTTTCCATATGATTCATGTCATGATGAAGACGTCCGCCTCGGGACTTTCAAGGGAGTAAATTGGAAGGACCAGATAATATCCTGGAGGGTACAACCGAGCACAACGGGGAAGCTAGCTAGGAATGAGCGTTCTAGGGCTCACACCTAGCAGAATCCCCTGGCCTGACTGGCAAAGCCCACTCGGCCTGCGCCGCACTCTGCGCATTCTCCACGGCGTCTCAGAGCGTCCGTATCTAAGTCTACTAAAGCTTCTCTGGCCCGTCCCGTGGTTCTTCTCCTGCGATAGACCTGACCCGCCAAGGGTGCTTCAGTCGAATCCGGGAATCGTTGACAAGCGCTATCGCCACATATACAAGCTCCGCCTCATCCCTCTCTGGCGTGCTCGGGATACCCCGCAGCGCTCGTTCTACCGCATCTACGAGGCCTACTGTGCCGATGACGACGATCTGGTCGGTTTCGAGACCGAGTATTTCTGGAAGCGGTCCGAGCCCCGTTGGGCCATCAAGCTTCTGCCTGACCCCAGAGACCCAGACCCGGAACGCTACGCCGTGCTGGCAACCTTGGCCGAGCAGCTGGTGGACGCGTTCAACTGGCGACTGGGAATGGGTAAGCGGCGAAACGGCGAGTTCTTCGAGCCGGCCGAGGACGGTACGCCAGCACCGTTCGTACCCGAAGTCTGTCCGAGCTGGGTTGAACAAGTGCCTGCCCTGGACGAGCTACTGGTCTTACACGACTGGCCCGACTTTAGCCAAGGGGATGACCGCTCCAGGGTCTACAAGCGCAACGTCAAAGCTGCTTCGGGCGCCTTAACCACAGTGTAGCATTAAGAAGATAACTTGACGGCCCGGCCCTCGCCTCGCGTCCGATCCCACCAGATATTCCTACCCGTGCATTCCGAATATCCTCTCTCGTGCAGTGCTCATATGAAGCCTGGTTCGCCGTGCAACTCCATGTACCTCTGGGCGACGATGTCTATGCCTTTCCTCATGTTGGCCACGTCGAAACCGTTCCTGTTCAACTTCTCCACGTAATCAATTCTGAGCGGGCCGCCAGAGGACTCGGCCATGAACTTGGCCACGGCGACGGCGTCGTCTACGTCCTTCGGCCGCGGCCTGCGCGCATTCGCGATCCGCCGTATCTTCCTCTCCAGAGCCCACTCCATTTTTCCAGCGAAGATCGTCAAGTTCTCTCCGTGATATATTACAACATCCTGTTCTATCGATTCAAAGAATAGGTCCTGCCTCTTTGAAGATTGCACAAAGTTTCGGAGCTCATCGTTCAGCCAGTCTGTCTCGTGATGCAAGTTCACCGCGACTTGTCGGACGGCCTTCCAAAACTCGGTGCGGTACTCTTCGACGGCATCGAAATTCGGGTCCATCAGACAGTCAATGTCGATGGTAGAGTTTCTGTTCTGGAAGAGCTTCACGGAGACAAAGCCGCCAACGGACAGGAGCCGGATAGGAGCGACGCTCATCAAGAGTTCCGATTTGCCAATTTGAACGTCTAGAGCCGCCAGAGCTGTGATCTACTTAGCATATCATCGAGACCGAATCCTTTCCAGGACGTACCGGCATCGATTTCGCTGCTGGTGAGTTCCCCGTCCGCTCGAGACATCCCGGATCTTCCTCCCTATCAATTTCGACGGGGATTGGGAGTGCGGCAAAGGTGAATGAGCCGAAGTAGGAAAGAGGTACGAACCCGAGAATGTTACATGATATGACTTAACCCCGCTTCGACCTATCATTTCCTCTGTTTAGAAGATCGAGCCTTTCTCTCCCTCACTTGTCTGCGGTATAGCCCAGCATTGATCGTCCAAATCTTAGAGGTGTTCTGTAGCCAATATGAGTTGCAGAAGTAACCTCCTGGGCGGAATTTCAGTTTCAGCCGGACACCCAGTAAGCTCTTGTCTGTAACACGAATTAGCTGCACAGCAATTGGCTCTAAGTGGTTAGACTCGGTGGCAGATATTCCTTCTTTTAAACCGAGCCTCCCCCAATTGCGCTTTCACCAGTAGAGGCTTCCGGGCTGATCTGCCAATGACCTGTCATCGGCGACTCTTCCGCGTTCTTGGAGAGAGGGACCCCTTACCTCTTATCCAGTCTTCCGCGGCTCTATCCTAGCGGTACCGTACTTCGTGATTTGAGGCTCCGGACCCCCAGTGGCGGCTTGCGGTTCTGGCAGTTGTCCTCTGGGTACGCATGCATGTTGCTTGCCTTGGTGTAGGTACGCAATACATTTATGCACCCCATTTTTGATACTAGTTAGGGCAAAGTAGGGTGGTAGTGTGGCTGACGGGTGTGGACAGGGATTGGGGAAGCTGTGCTGACCTGCATTGCGTAGCGCGTGTGGAGCGTGGCCCAAAGCGGAAGACCGGCGTCCATCGTCGTACGATTCCGGACGCCTTCTGACGACAAGTCCCTACTATAAGATATAAGATCTTCCTCTTCCTCTCCCCCCTTTCGCCGCCGAACCGGCCCCTCAAATCGCCGTATGCGTCGCCCGCGGTGGCGAGCTTACGAACACCCTTTTCCCACTTAACCCTTGGCCCACCTGTCTCTCTTTGTTCCCATGCTCGGGGCGAATTAATTCAGCTTGTAGGGCTGGCGGTATCTTGTCTGTTCCGTCTGATTAGCTCGATGTCCTGCGGCCGCCGTGGAGCCCCTATCGCCCTACCTGTGAGGTGTTGTGGGAGCCCGAATGGCCAATCCATCCACGGACCTTCCCACCAGGACGCGGTGGAGGTCGGAGCTGGAGCTAGCTGTCCACTTGCGTGTATCCTGGGACGGCCCCTATTCTTGACGAATTGACCGCCAGTTCGTGGTGAATTGCATCTTTGTACGAATCATCGGTTTTCTTTGGCACAATGGGGACATCATATCTTTTAGGGTTTCAATATGGGGAAACTAACATCTGCCCCAGTATGCGTGCCGGATCTCCGAGTTTAGACAGGTCCCGTCTTGGGTCGTGTCTAGACCTCTCGGGAGGTACGACATCACACTGCCACGGACAATATGACTACAGCCTAGGATGAATCTCGTCGTATCTAGTATCGATATGCCCTATTATAAAACATATGGTGGCGCCTAGGTCTTCTTCTAGCTTATCTCTTGTTCCCCCCAGTGTGTAGCTTATCTCAGCACCATAAAGGCATATACATACTTGCGTAAAGGCGGTTCCCGTACGCATCTTCCCGTAAAGCCGCCTAGTCCTGAACTCGTTCTTCCGCATCACCGGAACTGCGTTTCAAGTGGAATAGCTTTCCCACCTCCGAGGTCTCTCAGGCCCCAGCCTAAAAATTGAGCATCACGCACCGGAACCTCCACATACCTGGCCAGCGCATAGCAAACACGCTTGACGGTAGTTTAGGGTCATCCGAGGCTTGTCCACGAAATGTCATGTCGGATCATTCCGTGATAGCATGGCTGTGAGGTCGTGCGAATTAGGCAACTCACTCGAAATCGGAACGGACGTTCATTCCAGGGGAGATAATGACATTCTAGCTAGAAACTAGCTAAGTAGTTTAACTATATACACCGCGACACCTTCTTGATTTAACTGACTGGACGTCATTCTACTCCCGAGCAGCTCATCCTAGGTGATAAAGGAGCATCCCAGTCTCTCGTTTCCAGTTAACCTAAACGAGCGGGCGTACAGATGTGCCCATCTAGCTCGGTGCTCGCGACGGTGAGAACCTAGCAGCCGCCATCGCGGAGCGAATATCACACGCGGTGGGAACTGGCGAACTTCCACCAACCAAGGCTCTTTTTTGGGGGGGTTCAAGAGGCGCTCCGCGGAAGGGGGGAGAGCGATATTGAGCCTGGTCAGCCTTGGCGCGCGAAGGGCATACGGTGCAACGGCGTCTGCGAGGCAAGTCTGTTGCAGGAGCCCAGGGGTAAGATGTATCATATCATATCAACTGCAATAACACAAATCTCCAGCACATACGACCATACCACGTGGAGAACTCGGGATCCCGTCCGCTCTCCCCTAGATAAACCGCGTAGGGCCAGAGTAGTAGTTGGGTCGGTGACGACCAGCGAATTCCTGGTGTTGTATGTTTTTTGCACCTCTTTCTTTTTTTTGTACTGTTTTGGTGGACCGTCTTCTCCACCTTCAAGCCAGGCGGAGCCCGCCCACTCCTTGTGCGGAAGCAGACTTTACGCCCTGATTGGGGGCGGGTTTCCCTTTTTGCTACGTTCGTTGATAGGCACAGCTTGGCTATTGTTTTGAACGTAGTGACTTGTAGATGATGGTTCGCTGCTTGGACTCTGTTTACCGGCGGATGTGGAACAACATTGCTTCCTCGGTTGTTGTTCGGTAAACCTTGGTCAGCTGAGCCAACCCCTTTTCTTCGAACTCTTCTGCCACAGAGGGCAGGAAACCGCTCCAAAAGCCCATTGTTCAGACGGCGATCCGGAACTTCAAAGCGGCAACAGCTCTCTCAGCCCACTAACATGACATTGTAAGTCCGAGTGGTGGCAGGGTGTAAAAACCATTGACAGTTCACATTTGGGTACGGGGCGCACTGTAAAAAAGTGATAGCTCGGGCATGAAATGGGGTTTTCTGTAGAGTATCTGACATTAGCTTTCCCTTCTGGCCGGCTCTGTAGGCGTAGCACGAATCAGCTCTTCCCCGGTTGGTTGCCGCGTCAGACGCTCCACCTCGCGGGTTGACTCCCAATGCACGGTGCCGTACCTATACGTCTCGTCAAACGTGCCCAGCCTATGATCGACATCCCGGAACCCTTCATTCTTGACGAGATCTCCAAGCGCCGGCAGCCCGTCCGCCGAAATATGACATACCTTGTACATGTGGCTCTTCTCCAGCATCTCTATCACGAAATCTTCCGCCGCCTGTCTCTTTTCCGTATCCGACTCCTCGAGCGGCGCGGTGAAGAGCTCGGCCTGCTTGTGTCCGTCAAAGTTCGTCCTGATGGCACCGAGAACGCCGTTATAGATCCCCTCCATCATGAACACCTTGTTCTCGAAGAACTCCCGCCCGTTCCAGCCCGTGCTGGCGTCGAGCAGGTTTCCCGTGCGGTCAGCGACGAACATGTGCGCCAGGTAGTCGGTCATCTCGCGGATCTTGTCCCGGAAGTTCCAGTCCGCCATCCCCTCGGCGAGCCCGATATCCTGTACTAGCGGCAGCTTGTGGAAGCCGTCCGCGTTGGTGCGGCCCTTCCAGAGCTCCCTGTAGCTATTGTGCCAGTTCTTGCTTGATAAGCACGCACCCCTTCCTGGCGGCCAGCATGAATCTGCCGAATCTGCCCCACTGCTTCCTGATCTGACCGCTGATGATCTACATGCCTATCTCATACGGTGAATCCGGCGCCATGAGGGGATTCCAGAACAGGCGGTCGAGGCGCGTGTGCAGCATGTTTCCGACGTCCACCCAGACGCTGCAGTGCTCGAACGGCGGGGGTAGACGCGCGAGGTCCGCGGAGTGTTACGCCGCGTGGGAGCCGCCCATGGTCCTGTTGACGAAGCAGTCAGGGAACCAGCCCCTGCCGGCATAGTTGTAGAAGTTGTTCCGGGAGCCCTCGACGAGGCCCACGATGCGGATTGTCCACCGCGAGCCGAGCCTCCGCACCCAGTTCAGGACGGTGCACCGATAGCTCGGGTACATGCTGTCCAGGCGTTTGTCCCAGAAGGCCCAGATGTTCTTCTCGAAGGTGACTGATCGGAAGGAGCAGAGTTCGCAAACGATATTTGATTCCGGCCGCAGATCCAGTCGCGACTGGGAAACTATGCGGAGGCCCGTGGCCGACTTGGGGAGTGCGAAGCTGCCCATCTCGGAGGAGATTATTTCTTGTGATGCTTTATGATCTTTGTGTGAACCTTCGCCTTTTGCCTCTGAGATCCTGATGTTTGCAGAGCATATATAACACCTGCTTCTCACATGCGATAGAGCGCGAATACATATTGTCTGTAGAATGATTCACACATAGTAATAAAACCCCTATCCAAGGCGCATTACGGTGCCCCCAGCACTCGTCCCTGGTCAGATCCATCGCGACAGGCGCAGGAACTGGGATTCGAGTTGCGGCATCACCGGGAGGCTATCGTAAACAAAAGTGGCCTGAGGCATAAAGATACCAGGAAGTAGGCCGCTACCGCGACCCGCGCAGGAAGCCCTGAAAATTCTGCCAATGGGTAGGCAACCACGCCGTTGCAATAAGCCAGGGAAAGCGCGCCCCTAGCCCCGGAAGAAAATGCGGCTCTGACTGAAGAATTTTCAGTCGAAATGTTCAGGGTCCAGGGAGCGGAGCCGGGGTACTAATTCCATTCAGAGATTTAATGAAGACACGACGGAGTAGGGTCACAGCCGTACGCCGAAGGAAGTCAATATAATGCCGTGACACAGAAAGGAGGACCCCAGTGGGCTTCGACTCTTATATTAAACTCCACGCACCTAGATGACTGCCAGCTGGCTTGTGAAGGGAACGTTTCTGTCTACCCTTCAGATAGGTACAGGACGGATTGTACGGAAAAGGTAAGCCGCAACGGTGAGCTGAAGCGGGAAGGGCCGTATCCTAAACCCAGAACGGGTATAGCGGCATATGATTTCTTTTGACGAGCCCCACAGCCATCCTTCGGCCTCGTGCGGCTGAGTAGCGCTGCGGAGAGCCGCCCCACCCTTGCCAGCCGCAGCGCCCACTTATGTAGGATGGGGTCTTCGATGCTAACTAATCCAAAATAGAATATTACTTCGGCATTACTATAATCCATTGCATAGACTGTCTTGGCCTGCATTAGCTTTCGCCGAATTTGGAGAGTTAATACGGGTACTCCGTGGGGACTCATCCAGTCAGTGGATTGCATGTAGGGCGGACTTGTGAGCTCGGCAACGCCTGAAGGGGGACTTCACGCGGTGTCAGGTCAGTAATGCCTCGTCGTAATAACGGATGGAATCCGAGGCAGTGTAGATTAGTGTCGGCATACTGATCCAGCGTCCACTTCGGTGGGCGATTCTAAATCATAGTCCCGCACCATTGGTCAACGCAGAGTCACAACAGGAATTGACGGAATAGGGGTCTTGTATTCCATAAGATCTCGACGTGAGACAGAAGCTGATAAGAAGCGGGGGCTACTATGGTCGAAATCCGTATATATCAATAGCCGTATCAATTCGTATAGAGCATCAGGAAGCATCAACTATGCATCTCAAACCTAAGCCTGAGTACGTCGACCCTCGACGTCGATTTCAAGCCGCTGTCGAAGCATGGCCACCTCTCACAGAAAACACCCCGAATTCGCAGTCGCCGAGCCCGCTATCAGTGCCGGCTATGAGCAGTTCTGGGCCGCTCCCGATTTTCCCGCCTTCCGCAGGATGGCCGGCGACGCCGACGCTCTCATGTCCCCTGGCGGGCCCGACCGGTACCGCGATGTGGCGACCGAGCTGCTACAGTTCCCCCCGCGCGGCGGCGAAATGATCGAGCTCAAGGTCTACAAATCTCCGAATGTTGTACCGGACGCTACACTGCTGTATCGCATGCGCGGTGGTGGTATGGAATCGCTTACCCAACTCCCATTTTCTTGCCAGCCCACGGTCCACGGTCCGCTAACGTCGCAATTTAGGCTGGTGTGTTGGGAGCCACGAGGTAGACGGCGCGGAGAATGTTTACGCTGCCGTAAGCGCTAACATCGTCGTTGTTAGCGTGAAGTACTGAAAGTGCGTGCCGTGTACCGTGTGGTCTCGCCTGGTAGTGGCCTGCTGACATTGGAAAGGGCACCTGAACATCCCTTCTCCACGGAATTCTATGATAGCTATGATGGTCTGTTAATGGGTATGCGACCGCTGATCTGGCCGAACCGAGAACGAGGCGTGCTCACTAACTCTCCGCTTCAGTGCAAGAACAACGCGAAAGCTCTTGGAATCAACCCGGAAAAGATCATACGGGAGCCAATCTTGTACGTCTCCACCCTCACACATCATGTTATCAACGTTGAGTGTCGGTCGACTGATATCCCTGGGCAGGCTGCAGCCCTCGCATTCGAGACCAGGGACAATGGCATTACGGGCATCGTTGCCCATATCCTTCACTTCATCACAGTCTGCCATCCGAAGTTCTTTCCCAAGGGTAAGTACGAGTTCGGGTAGTTACGCCCAGAATAGTGGCAACTGCGTTCTCAGCGTCGTGAGGTAGGAGGCTTTTCTCGAGGCCTATTTGCCTAATCCGGAGTCCGACCGTAGGCATTCGCCTCTCTTCGCCTCGTCCTTCAAGGACCTGCCCAAGCGCGTAAGTTTTTCCCACTTTTCATTTTTCCAAGACTTGCGTCTTCTTCGATATGGCGCGCTTGGCTAACCACCGGCATGCCTACTATGGCTTTAGTGATACAGTGCGCGGGCCTTGATATTCTGCGCGATGACGCCTTCGCCTACGCTGAAGCCCTTGAGACTGCATGTGTCGATGTTGAGATATACGGTCACAAGGACGTACCGCATGGTTTTCCTGGCTACCTCCTGGATATCCCCGAAACTGCGGAGTTTTACAAGAGATATAATGCCTTCTTGAAGAAATGTGCAGGAGGTTCTTAAGGGGCAAGGAGAATTGTAACTAAGGAACTTTAATATGGCTACTCACTAGCACTGCACTGCTACAAGGAGCACTTACACGATGATATTTAATGCGCTATTCTACATCCGCACCCCGATCGTTTCATTCATTAAAGGCTCTTAGTAAGACTAAGTACGAAAGACGTCTCATTCCCGTGTTTATATCATAACTGCTTACACGATATCTAGCGTTAGTATTTTGTATAATTCCTCTCTTTATGTGAGCGTTGTAACCCGTTGGCTGATTGGGTAAAACAGGCGTCGATTAAGGGGGTTTGTGAACTTCTAGTCCAGGTTTAGCTTCCTATAAGGATCTCCTACTGATATAGGCTGCTATTCCCTTTAGGTAACCATCAAAGCCATTAATCAAGGCCATCTAACTGCTAAGGTAACCTGTTACATTATAGGTGACATCGTTTTAACGCCGTCTTCATTCATCTTTTCACTGCCACTTTTCTAATATCTCCATCATTCCACGTTTGTTCAGCAGCCTACTACTGGGCCTCAACACAGTGCTACTCACACCCCACCATGGCAGCCAAAAGCATCCCAGGTTCTGGGGCATACCCGAACTTCTCGAAGCAGTCTTGCTTAAGCTAGACATACGCACTGTAATCTCGTCAGCCCAGCTGGTTAACCGCCAATGGCATGACCTCATCACGAAGTCGCCCTCAATCCAACAGGCCCTATTTTTCAAGCCCGTGGAGGCAGCAGTCGGTGCACCCCTGCGGAACCCCCTGTTGACCGAGCTTTTCCCTCCGTTCTTCGACAGCCCAAACAAATTGCGCTCCGCGATTGACGCCTTCAGGGAGCTGGCCATGGCGCGCGAGGAACGCCTGGGAACCTTCAAGCGAGAAGATGCTTCGTGGCGCCGCATGCTCGTGCAAGCAGCCGCCGGTCCACGAGTTCGGCATGTGGGAGAGAATCTCAAGCGCGGTCGGCACCGGCCATACCTTCTAGAGGGAGCGGTACCCGGAAGGCCTGCGCATGGGCGAGCTCTATGATCTCGTTGTCGAGAGCGAACGCGAGTTCTGCGCCTTCTGGAGTCCGCTGTCCAACGAGGCTCTGCACGGTATCGCCAGCTGGGGGAGACCTCTGAGTCCCCAGCAGACGGAGCAGTTAGATCGCCTAGCAGACGATACGGAAGCCGTCCTGTTCCTGTCTGGGCTCGTGACGTGTGTCATAGACGGCCCTGGGAGCGAAGAAACTCTTTACTTCCGCTGGAAGTTTTCGTTCCATGAGTGCGAATTGCCATAGTAGGTTGGCGCCGGGAATTTTGTGTCACATAGAATGTTCGGAGAGTCGGGTTGTTGATATTGACGCCCCGGAGCTTCACTATGAGGTAGATAGTGGTATATGTGATAGAAGCGAGCGTATGTGAATTAATGACTTAACGACTTGAGAACCTCTGCCCTTTTGCTGATATAGGTTCAGAGGACGTAGGCCGAACCTGGGACTTTCGGCATGGCCTCAGTTAGGTAAATATTTCCGTTTCCAGTATTCATCCTGGCAGTCATGGTGAACCACCATAGATTTGCTACTGGTGTCGATCGCCTAGGATTCTCGAGTTATGCCGTAGAAAGGGCCTGAATAGTCCGTAGAGGTATCAACATGGGAACTAATTATTCACCGATAAAAAAAAGCCAAGCGGACAAGGTCCGTTGCATAATCCTCTTCAGAATATGCGGCAGAGCTGTACACACCAACTATATATCACCCGCGAGCTCCTACAGTCACAGGTGACAAGAATAAGAAACAAGAATAAGAAACAAGAATAAGAAACAAGAATAAGAAACAAGAATAAGAAACAAGAATAAGAAACAAGAATAAGAAACAAGCCTCATTGGAGACCAACTACCCAGGAAGTATCCCTGAGGATGGGCCGGAACCGCTAGATAGACAAGGGTAGCATAGGGCTCCCGTTCGTCCTTAATGGATTTTTGGGGCCAAAAGTCAATGCACCATCAATTCCCTGATTACAGACGTGATGAGACGCGCCAAGCCCTCTAATCCAGGGGGTGAGGACCGGTTGTTTACATGCGCATCGGCGGAGCTTGCAACCACTATCATTGATGTTTTCGAATTGATCGTACCCTCTCGCTAGCGACATTGCCGTATGAAATCATTTTATCATGGTTCTGCTTAAGCTATCGTTGTATTGGTCCCTCGCCCTGTGCGCTGTCGTTTCTGGATGGGAACACGCTGGCGGGGGTGACCTTCAGTTTTCAATTGAGAAACAAGACGTTTCTGTAGTCGCATGTGAGCCTCAACACCGGAGATTTCCACTCGTTCGCAATGGCCGCTGACAGATTGCAGTTGTTTTTGTACGTTTACCCAGTCCGCGTGGACCTGATGCGGTTGATGGCCAGGTCGGGAAGAACAGGCTGACGAGTTCCCCGATATAGCCGCCAGAGTTAGGTCACGCTTGACATTTCCATGGTCAATCACTAAGACCTGTGTGTAGCAAGAAATCGGAGCAATTGGAGCCGGAATGGTCCCTTGCTAGTTCCGAAGCCGGCGTTTCGTTCGTCAGCATCGATTGTGCGGCGAGTTTAGCCATATGTAACTCCTATGGGGTGTCCTCTTCACCTGTGTTGAAACTATTCATTAAAGGCGAGGCCGTATCGACGTACAAAGGGCCTCGAAGAGCTGCAGCGTCCGTGATGTGGCTATGATGATGAGACAAAACACTGATGGCCTATAGGATCTTGGCCTGGATCAACCGAGTGCAGCGACCGGTCGGCTCAGATGTCGTTGCGGAGTCGCTGGGGGACTTTAAGAAAGCCGACGAGACGGTCATCATTGCATATCTCGACGGGGACGATGAAGGCTTGAGGGCCGCTTTCCTCGAGGTTGCAGCGAAGTACCGCGAGGAGTTCACGTTCGGGTTGGTGACTGACGCGGGAGCCATCGAAGCCGAAAAAGTCACGGGACGCACTGTGAGGTGCATAAAGCCTCTTGACGAGGACACTCGCGACCTCCATGGTTTCACAGACGTCGAATCTCTTGAGAAGTTTGTCAAGGAAAACTCCAGGCCTCTGATAGGAGAGCTGCTACCACACAACCACCAGAGATTCCTCGATGTAAGCCTGAAACAGTCCGCGACCACCTGACAAATTAGAATTGTATTAAAGGTTGGTCCAGCGTGGATGGCCTATGGTCTACGTCTTTGCGGCGACGGAGAGTGAACGGTCCAGGATTCGGACCACGTTAAAGGAGACCGCGCGCAGCTATTACGAGAGTCTGACAATGGTCACTGTTGATCCTCTCGAGTTCCCTGACCTGCCAGCGAAACTCGGCCTGGAAGCCGGCGTATTTCCCTCTGGCGCGGTTCATCAGCTGTCCACGGATAGGATATACCCTTATCCCAAGGGCAGAGGGCTTACCCCCAATGAGCTCCTGAGCTGGGGCCTCGATGTGTAAGTCACACCCCCGTAAACCGGGGGGATGCCTTGGCTCCTTTTAGATTTACGACACCCAATCCGAATATTAGACTCGGATCCCCCTTTCAAGCGCTCTTGAAAGCCGTGCGGACTAACTAGTTGTCTAGGTGGCAAGAGCGTGTTAAACCGTGGACACCACCCGGCGTCACAACTTCATACGACAATCTCGGCGGACGCTTGAAGGCAACACGTAGTGTCTCGATTAAGAAAATTCCCGGGGTAAACATTCGAGTTGCAGGTCGAGATGAGCTGTAGACCATTGCAACCGGATAATTTTCCACTTATCTTAAGGGAGACCGTCAGATAGATTCGCTATAGATTCTCTTGTAGAAAGACTGACATAAATAAAGTCAAATATCGTCTTTCAAAACACGAGGAAGATGCCCCCACTGTGTATATTCCCAGCAGACTGACGCCTAGCTCATCGATGACCTAAATCTCAGCATTACACAAACCATGACCCAAGAAGCGAATCTTTGGGAAAGCAACCAAGAACTGATAAAAGCCGTCAACAGGCTCGTTACGTTTATTATGGGCTTGGTTAGTGCCAATGTTGGGCGCAAGTAATAACCCAGTTGCTCAGTCGCAGGCCACAGCGAGCTATTCAACGGGTTCCACCATGATGTACTCTATCGGTCTCCCTCCCTAATCCCAGCCCGATTATCGATAACAGCAATAACCTAGATTTATCGCAGAGGGGTCCAGACCTATTTTTTCCCCCCCAAACAGCCCAAGCTGCCTTGTAGTATGAGCCGCCAATTGATCATGCACTCGCTACAGGACAACGAACAATGTCTCTGTACCATGAGGCTGCCGACATCTTGTCGGCTTCCGGTGGAAACCTGAAAACCCGTATCTTCGGAAGAAAAGACCTAAAGGCGCCTCCACAGCAGATATATGCGCTAGCTCTGGAGACGTGCAAATGGAGCTCTGTTCTTAAAGAAGTCATTGATGCCTCTGAGCTGCTGCGGCATGAGCGAAAGGTAGCAAGAATTTCTAATGCCAATGGCGTTTAATTGATCGGTGGTCAATGGCTGACCTCTCAAGTTGTCTCCTTTGCTGGCGCTATTGCTCGTTCATGACTTCCTGCTCTCAAAGCGAGGCATCGCATTGCCCGCTAACCACGGCCTGAGGACTTCGATCGAGCGCCATAAGGCTCGCTTGAATGCAGAGTTCACGAGAGCGCGGGTACGGAGGAAAGCTGGGTCGACGGAAGCATTGCGCCAGCAAGTGACGACCGAATATTTAGGTGAAGCAGCTCGCTATCCGCGATGGGTGCGCATTAATACGCTAAAGACCACGCTTGAATACCAATTGGCCAGCACATTCAAGGATTTTACGAGGGTATATAGCATTGGAGAGGTCACAGACGCGTCTTCCGGGAAGTTGTTGCATGTGGATGAGCACATACCGAATCTACTGGCCGTATCGCCAAGCTTTGAATTCACCAAAACTGAGGCATACAGGTCGGGTGCCATTATCCTTCAGGATAAGGCGTCATGCTTTCCGGCATATTTGCTAGACCCTCTGCCCGAAGACGGAGACGTGATCGACTCATGTGCGGCACCGGGAAACAAGACGACACACCTCGCCGCACTCGTTCATTCTCGCACTGCTGAGTCCGAACAATGCTCCCAGAGGATCTACGCGTTCGAGAAAGACAAGAAACGCGCCCTGACACTCGAGAAGATGGTCAAGCTTGCCGGTGCCAAGGACATCATCCGCATAAGCTTCGCTCAGGATTTCCTGAAAGTCGATCCGAACGCCGACCTCTTCAAGAATGTTGGAGCTCTCCTCCTTGACCCGAGTTGTTCGGGAAGTGGGATCGTCGGAAGAGATGCCATGCCAAGCATGCATCTGCCGGAATCTCCCAGCTCAAGCACCAAGGAGTTGCAATCCCATAACAGTCGCAAACGCAAGCGCGGTGAGGGCGCTCCGCCTGAGAGCGCGCAGAAAGTCTTCGTCGATGATGACGGCACAGAAACCGTAGTGGCAACTGAAAAGGAATTGAAGGCGCGCTTGGAGGCATTATCGTCATTCCAACTTACATTACTACTGCATGCCCTCGAATTCCCGGCCGCTACGAAGGTTACGTACTCGACCTGCTCTGTGCATGCGGAAGAGAACGAGCAGGTCGTACTGAGAGCATTGCAATCCGACGTAGCCCGGAGGAGAGGCTGGCGGATCCTCAAGCGCGACGAACAGGTACGAGGCTTGAGGGAGTGGCCCGTCAGAGGGACGGTCGATGCTAGCAATGGGGATAGTGAAGTTGCCGACGCCTGTATTCGGTCTTACAAAGACGACGGGCGAGGTGTGATGGGGTTCTTCGTCGCAGGCTTCATCCGTGATGCCTCCGAGGCGGTCGATGTCGACGGCCCCTATCTCCGCGATGAAAACGGCCGCATCATTCGAGATGCGTCAGGAATGCCGACGCTGAAGGCTGCAAATGTGTCAGATGCTTCGTGTGCCAGTGCCAGGTCTTCTGTTCCTCTCGAAGGGCCCGACGGCGACGAAGGGATGACAGAAAACCTAGAGTCTGAGGACGTTACTACCTCTAGCGACGAGAGTAACCCAGATGAAAAAGACGAGGACGAGTGGAATGGGTTTGATTAAGCCCACCAATGGCGAATTGGATTTTCGATATCTTCGCGGACTAGAACGATTGATAATCTAATATTAGATCAATGGATACCAGATCAGTGTTGAATCGAAATAACAACTCCCGCTTGGAGCTATGATTCTTGTTGGCTATTTGAGCGGCCATTGTGATATCTCGCAGTTTTCAGCTTCACGTGAAGTAGCCTTTTATAGCTAACCCCCGCACACCATAGTCTCTATGCGGCTCATCGTCAATCCTATTTAGACCCCAAGTGCCTGTGTTTGCCAATCTGGCCCCAATTCACATGGTGCTTCGCCCGCCGCCCCATACAGCTCTTCGTATTTGGGGAATCATATGTCTTACGAAGTGAAGATATCTCTCCCTAGGAGCCCCAAGGCCGCCTACTTCTTTCTCTATTTGGCCCCCAAGGCGTCGTCTCGACTAACACCCCGTTCCATTGAAGCACACACCTGTTGCTATTGGAAGAATCGTCGGCACCAACGATCGGGGAGCTTGGAAGGTGGTATTAACTCGGTAGACAGCCACCCGGTGCGAGTCCCGCTGTAGATCTTAGAAATGTTAGACCTTGCGGTAGAGCTGGCTGCAGAAGAACACGCGCTCCTGGTGCGATATTTGTTCACCCCGTGCCACTTGTTAAGGCGAAAGAAGACGCCCGTCATCGAGGGGGTGGGTTCCTAGACGATAAATTGTGTGGTTCTAGGCTGGGGACAGGGAGGAGTAAGAAGCATCGCCGTGTACCATTTGGAGGCTATCCATAGCACAGTCCTAGGGCTCTGGAAACTCTCGGTGCTGGCCAACGGCCGATCGGCGTGGCAGTGGGTGCATAGCTAGATATCGATTAGGACTTAGCGTTACCGACTCTGTCGCCGGGTGATAGACTGTCGACATCGCCCTCGGCTCATCGGTCTTTAAGCAAAAGCTTGTCCGCGAGTGCACGGGGGCGCTGACCTCACGTCGGCAGTTCATTTCTCGGCGGCGACGGCGACGGCGTATGTCGTTTGTCTTGTCCTGAAATTCCCCGTACATATTCAACGCCCCCGCGAAGCGGCTATTGCGGCCCCATTGACGCCAGCCGATATAGTCGGCTCCTTTGACCCGGAAGACGGTTAGTTCATTGTGGGCAAACTATGTTATGTCGGGATAGCGATATGGGAATCGGCGCGAGGCCTGCTGCCTTCCGACCGAGCTTTCTCTCGGCCTCTGGGTTATTGTGTTAGTGGTATCTCGAGTGGAGCGGGCATCTACCTCGGTTGTCGTTTGAATAGGGGCCTCTGCGACAAGGTGAGGACGTATGTAGCCAGCGGTAAATGTATCTTTGGCGGTCTATTTTCATTTAAAGTCCCGAGAGGAGCGGAGATATCTACGGCAAGCCAGGCGTGTATGTGATAGAGACGAAAGGTAGAACATCAAGCCGGGCTCATTCTCTCTGGTCAATAGCCTCGCCCTCGCTGTCGAGCATGGCATGGTCGCAGTCTACCGATCTTTAAGTTATTGTTTTGATGCAAAACATAGCTTATTTATGTCTTTGTAATATACAACGTCTTAGGATAGGCGAGTAACTCGATATAATCTGCAAGACTGCGCATAACCTCAACTTGTGGCATGCCCCTTTAGTAGGCTGGCTAGACAGAATCTATCCCAAGACTGCTATACGTTTGACCGCTATTCTCCATCCAGTAAATGCTTCGACGTCCGTAAAGAAAGAGAAAAGCTATTTGTTAATAACATTCTACCTCTGCAACAGGGAATTTGTGTCAAACTAAAACGCATTTTGTTGTTCCCCTAGACAGACATCAGAAACATATATCCCCCACCCCAAACACCTACTCACTACCTATCATCATATCACTCGAAGCAGTCCCGTTCCTCATATCAGGCCTATTTCGACGGAAAATTTCGACGTTCCCAGGGAGGAGGTGTGGTTGGTTAGGAAAATAGACGGAAAAGAAACTACTTCAAAGTCGATCACGTCTAGCAGAGGGGGGATATTGTATTGTCCATGTACTGATGATAGACTCATGAGTCCCGCCACCGAGCCGGAATCCTCCCGAAGCAACATCCATTAGGAGAAGACGAGCCGGGAGTTCCCACTGTACCGTCCGTATCGCCGCGCGATCCTGGCTTGCCGGTGTGCTGTGTGCCAAATGTCAGATAGGCAGTCCTTCCGCAGCGTAGATGACCGGAAATACACTCTCTACTTCATCGTCGATGGATCTCACTGAATACCATGAATTGGCGGCACGGGAATCTTTAAAAATCAACACCAGTGTTCAAAATAGCATGCACTATTCAAATATCAAGCCCGGAGGGATTAGGGATTTGGGCAGGAAAGAATTCTATAAACGGTTAAATGGCCACTGGAGTAGCCTGGGACACTGAATTAGATATATACACGTAAAAAAGACGAATGGAAGTCGTGGTCTGCTGTCTGCGTGAGCTCGCTGACTCTTGCTTGTCAGCTGATGGATATAAGAAGGCATTTTTCATGATTGGCAAAGCGAAGAACCCTCGATACTGGCTGTTCCACAACAAAGCGAATCAGTGGTCCTCTGAGCTGTGTATGTCCTAGGTAGACGCACAAGGGAAACCGGTAGTCCTGTCTTGTCTGTTTCGTCGGTGCTTGAAAGGGCGCCCCGGATATACAAAAAGGTATATGCCACTAAAATTCTCTTCTTCTCTATCTCAAAACGCTCCCCGCCTTACGCGGATATATGCCTGCTTGCCTGCCCTAGGCGCCGATTCTAAGGAAACTACCCGCCTTTTGACCCCAGAAAACTATTCTGTACAAGCTGCTATCCCTGAAAAAAGAAAATCAGAACCTGCGCCATTGCCTTCGATAAGTGATGTACAGGGAACAAGTATGTCTGTGCCTTGCTTTTCGGTCGGCCGACCTTCTCAGTTGTGGCCGTAGCGTACGTGACGGCCCAAGTGGCCGTGGGCATGAGCGTGGACATTGCGGCGTCCCGGCGCGGTCGTTGGCGCGACGTAATCGGTGGCAGTGGCCGTAACGGTGACGACATCCCAGATGGTTACCATCTCGCCGTCGTCGGAGTCCGCAGTCGGAGAATCAACGGCCTGGCTAACGACGGGCTTGGCATTGGCAACATTATCGACGACGTCCTTGACGGCGAATTCGGAAACAGTGGGCGCAGAAGGATATTCAACGGTCTCCGGAGACGACTCGCTGGAAGCGACGGGGCTAGAGTTCGAAACCGGCTTGACGGCTGAAGACGGGCTGGAATTGGAGTGGTTCACTCTGCCGCCAGTAACGCCTCCCTTGCCCCAGCCGGTGACCGGGTTATTACCGGGAAGCTTGTCAAGAAAGTCGTCCGACTTGGTGTTGGAAATAGATAGCTTGGACTCTTTAATCATGGGGGCAATCTTGCAGTTGTGGTTCGTGTTCAAGCCACCGGGTATTTGGGGGCAGGTATCCATACCAAGCGAGCCGGCATTGCAAGTGTCAATGATGGTCTGGAGCGTGTCCACATCCCAGCCAGCAATGAAGTCGGCATGTGCGCTGTAACCGGTGGCATCACCATTGGAAAGAACGAAGGGTTGACTCTTGCCGTCGGGAGTCCACTGTCCATCAAACAAGGTAGTGTTAAAGTACACCTCGTAGAACAGATGCGGAACGTGGATATGTCCTTCGGAGCAGTCTTGCTTGCCGCCCGCAACGGCTTCGGGCCAGGCCATGTTGTTCTTATAGTCGTTCAACCCAGCCTTCGGGTTGTAGCACGAAGGGAAATGGATATCCATTCGAAGGGGGGAAGCGAAACCGTCGCAGGGGTACAGAGGGAACCCGGCACCTGCGTCCTCCCTGTCGGGATCTTGTATGCCGGCGGTCGAACCGTCCGAGTTAGGAGGATAAGCGGGAGGGTTGTAGCTAGTGCGAGTGCAGGTGAACTGAACAGGCTGGACTTCACCCCTGTTGGGGAAAAGGTTGATCCCGCCGGTCTTGGGCGGACTTCTGGTGTCAGAGTCACCGACGAGCATCTTCAACCCAGGAGGGAACGCCTTTATCTTGTCGTTGGTGGGCTCGAAACTATCGAATGGTTAATCTAAGATGAAAACTTGTCGCCAAGAGGTAATCCTAATACTTACAAGTAGTAGGCGTTCATGTAGAGCAGGGGAACCTTGGTGAACTTGTTCTCGTCCTTGGGGTCTTGGAAGAAGAGCGCGGGAACCCAATAGTTACTGAAGTCATTGGCGATCTTGGCTGTGGTGCAGTTCGAGTCCAACAGGTAGTCTCCCTCAACAGTGAGGTCGAAGTTGCTTCCACCCATGATGCCGTGGTAATGGCTTGCCTCGCCCCCAGGGTTGACGATGGGATCCATCCGCCCTTCGGTGAGGAAGCCATCACCGTTGAATCTCAGCACCGCAAACGTTCGGGAATCCTTGGCGGCGGCCACAGCTGCCAGGGTACTGACGACGCCGGTAGTAGTCTTCATCTTGATTCGATATGTAATGATCTCTCAAGGTGTGCTCAGTGAGATGGGCAATGAGACTCTTCTTCGTACGAAGCTGGCTTGGGTGATACCTGAGGGCCTTTGAATGAGAGTATAAGGGATTTGTCTCGTGAAATGGATGGCAAATCAGGTGACTGCCCTGGCTTTGGCTCGGTATAATGCTGCAAGAGTCGACTGTGGTGAGTTGCCAAAAGAAGGAACAGACAAACAAAGACCGTTGTTTGTATCAAGGAGAGGACGGACTCAGCCGGCAAGAACAGTAAAAGAGTGGAAAGAGAATGACTCAAGGGACCGCAACACGAAGAGCACAGTTTAATAGAGACAAGGAGGGATGAGGAGGTGAAGATGGAAACTGGGGCCAGTTGGGTAATATACATCCACAGTGGGCACAGACACGTAATAAGCGAGAGCCCACAAGGCCCAGCCCGCATAACGTTGTTAACCCAACCCTCACGACAATACTGCTGCGAGGTAACTCTTGTGTGTGAAAGACAAAGAGAGTGCACAAGGGCAGCCATCCACATCCAACCCCTGTAATGCTACAGTTGCCAACCAACCAGCCGACGCATTTCGGCAGGCAGGCATGGAATGCCACCTGTGGAGGTCTCAGCAACGGCCCCTCCCAATGGAACGCCAATGAGAACAGGGTCGAAGACAAGATGAAAAGCAAGCCCCGATCTAGCCAGGAACGGGCTGCTAGGAAGTGAGTTCTCGTCGGCTTCGGTGCGAAAAGGAGGGGCGCATTAGCTGCATAGTGGGCTTAACTCAGGAACAAATGCACGCGCTAGGCGGTACCTGCATTACAAGGTAAGAATGCCGTCTTCTGGTGTTGATGATTGGATGGAGACCTGGAGGCCTGTCTTCGCCCAGACGCCGGCCATAGCACCTGATTCGGTAGCATTTCGGACAAGAGTGTCGGATGCTGCCCCCGAACAGCTGTCTATGTCCTATGGGGTCAAAATGTCGAATTGAGATGATGGTGGTGGTGTGGCTCGGGGCGGTTCTCAGGGGCATACTGATCCTAGTAATAAACGCGGTTATTAGACACTTTACAGCAGAAAGGGGATCTTGCACCACCCTGGTTCCTACTGGTACCTCTACTCAGGGCGCCCCACCGCTCTCTATAATGTACCCTGTCGGTGCGATCGATCAGGAAAAGCGCCATCGAATATTGGGGGGCAGGGAAGTTGTCATATGTAGTTCTCGAATTCAATTGAGGATGCCCGGAGGTGTTACATATGCAAGTTGACAACTTTGACGTTAACTGATAAGAGCCCCGACCCCTAGACGACCGCGACTCTTCTCCGCTCAAAGTGCGAATAGTTCGCCTCGTCACGCACGACGAAAACGAGCAAGGCGGGAGCATGCAATGGAACAGTGGGGGGGAGTAGAATGTCTACGTGCAGTAAAGCATCCAGTATAGGGTGGAGAAGTGCGATGACGTTCAACAAGCATCGTGTGTACGTGTGCACATACGAGTCCAAGCTGCGTTTAATATCCTCGGGGATCGTCGTTGTTGCTCCGGAAAGGTAGTCGGTGACCAGCAACAGAGTTCTGGAATCACCCTAACAAGAGAGGACAGTCTCCGCTCTCGCTTGGTTATCCTGGTCTCGCTCGTATCTTGCTGGAAACCCGACGATCAACAGCCGATCATGACATTATGCTTCTGTATATTTTTACTATGGCAAGTTCTATTTCGATACGCATCCGTTCATACATCCCATCCATCAATTGCATGATGCTATTTTCAAAGAACAAAAATATAATTTATTAATAACATTAAAGTACCCACTTAATCAACGGTTTATGCCCGTGGAAAGGAAGAAATTTTCGGCCCTGCACTCTTACCCCTTTTTCCTTACCCTTGTCTTCCAAAGAAGCCGCTGCGTTTCGAAACACGCTATACTCCCGCCAGCGGCCCTCAAATCGTTGCTGCACCAATTGATTGGTTGGTTGTAGTGGCTGTTCATTATTAGATACATCCGTAGGTGCGTACGTACTGCCAATGGAACCCTGCAATCCAGAATCTTTTTTTCCTTCCACTGCATGTACTCCGTATTCCCTCTCCGTTCCACTTCCCGACTCTCCTTTCGGAATCTCCATGGTGCAAGTCTTTCCGTTTATCAAAGGGAAATTTTCGACATAGTACGGGAGGGATATCAGAAGCACACCGTCTGTACGCACTGCCAACATCGATGTATTTGGACCCGCAAGCTGCTGCCCCGGCGTTGATATGCTGCTGAGATTCAGCGAGCCCAGCTGAACTTTCTAACCGAGTGCTAGACGCGAGTGTTCAGAGGTTATGCGCCATAGAACCCTCCGCTGACCGCTTCAAGTGGGGGTTGCTGCAGCCGACGCGTTTGTGGGAGACAAGACCGCCCAATATCTCTATCTTTACACGTGTGTATGAGAGTGTGAGAGACACACGTAGATATAATGGTAGTTGTTACACTGACAGCCACCTAAGCAACCAGCTTGTTTCTAGGCGTTACGCTGTTCATCCCGACTTTTGTTTCTCGTGAGCGCTAGCCGCCGCTGCGTTGGGGGATCGACGTTTCCGTTTCGCAAGTCACAAAGTCTAATCCTTTGCGCGCGGTTGTAGGGCTGATCGTCTCGCCAATGGCCATACACAAGAGCCCCCCAGGACATATGCTCATGAGGAGCGGGGACAATTACACATGTCGTCGGCAATCTGAGAACATTAATTATCTTGTATGCATATTCACTATAGCCGCTCGCCTCAGCATTCTCAACCTCTATACTACGGGTTGCTTCCACCAACGCCGTGGTGGACAGGGCTGACATGTCGGGCAGGGTCTGGTAGGACTGAAGGAGCATTCGATAAAGAGTCTGTCGTCGCCACCTCATCCTATTGACTATTGATTGTCAGGCGCAGATTTACGGCGTGGCTTGCATCAAGTGTCTCAAGAAAACTCGTCCTTGGGGCCGGAGACATGATGGGTTACATTCGTAGTAAGTTGACCGTCCGGCAAAGGATGACGGCCATTGGCATCTAGCCCTCACGCATGTCGCACGAGGATAGCTAGTTTATGCTGACAAAGGAACCCACCATTTGCCGAGATCTACGCGATGCCCGTGTAACGACAGACTATGGCGTTGGTGGCGCCCCCGCATGTCAAATCCTTCAGACTGCGGCAGTAACCGCCTCCAGGAATTACTATGAGCGACACTAATGAATATCACGTACCTGGAATGCAATATCAGGAATGTGCATCACATACCCCCGTATTTTACCAACAACAGCCAAGCACTGCTTAACATACTAACAGTGCAGCCGTCTGCCTCTACAGCCCAATTTTCTTCCGTTGGGGGCAAGACATGTTGCCTATGGTTGGAAGGGGCGTTCCAGCAAGGCTAATCAGAATCAGGACAATGTGGCCTAGGGCGAGCCTCATCATGAGAAGAGAGGTTGCACGGTGCCCTGCAGGTCGGTTGAGTAACAAGCCCTCCTCATTTCCCTTCCATCCCCTAGTCAGCCCCCTTTCTAATTGCCTTCTCTCCATCCATATTATTATCCTCCATTCCTTCCACCTCTACTCTACCAGTATCGGCTACTATCCACGGGCCTTCGACACGCATCGAACAGTGGCATTCGGACGTCACCCTACCGGTCCTGGGGCGCGGGAGGCGGGCTGGCGTATCGGCCCCCACTAAGTTATACAGGCGCATGCCTAGGGGATATCGTACGTTTGACGGCGTTGTTGTAGCTCGTCGCCTCCTTAGGACCGGCATGGACTTCGCAGTATGAACGCCGCCTCCACCGACCGATAATGTCACTAGCTCAAGTTTCTATCGTTTTCTAGAAAAAGGAATTAATCGGGGCTAGTGAGGTTGACCCTAGAGTTTCATCCGGCTGCGCTTGCCGCTATCTCCAGTAGCACAGAGGGGTACGGGTTGTTGTAGAACGGGGATCTCAGCACTCGTATGATCATCTCTCTCTGACCTCCCAAGCAAACGCAGTCCAGTAAGCACGTGCGATTCCGCTGGTCCTCGCTGAGACCTGTGATTCTGGAGATGCTGAGGGGATCGCCTGACGCAGAATGGTGACTCGCTGTCCAAGGGGTAATTCTGTGGTGTCTCTCATCGTCGAAGATCTCATGCCGAGACGTGCGCGACTCGCACCATCTATTGAGGCTTGGCTAGCTTCCAAGACGGTCCTTGTCCGCGTATTTGAGGGCGAACGGGCGTGTACCGCTTCATTCCCGCAAACGCAGGGTCGCATATTTCGAGGTGTCCACGCATAGGAGGGCTTGTGACTTACGCAAGCATATAAGAATCCGGCATGTCCACGAAAGGTTCGCATTATGTCAACGGGTCGAGACAACATTCCCCTAAGCTTCTCCCCTTCCGCCTCGTCTGTCTGCCAGCGTCCCTTAACCAGATCGCAGATGTATCCGAGCTAGCAGTCGTTGACGCTTTGCATCTGTGCCCGCTCCGCCCCAGTACGCATGACTTGAGCATATCGCCAAAACGAGTCGGTGACCTTCACGTAATTGAGAACGATGTTTCCAATGCTTAAGCGATGCAGTGTGTAGACCCTATACGTGCCTACTTACCGCTCCGAGTATTGAGTTGTCTTAGGCTGAGCCGTGGTCAATCTCTCGGACAGGGAGTGGTATGGTGTCAAGAGCAAACTCGGTTAAGGTCCTCCTTCCTTGAAGGGGTGACACGACTAAGTAGTGATATACGGCTGACAAGGAAAATAGACTTGCTGGCTAGTTTTCTTCAATTGATGCCTTGGACCAGAGCATATGATAAGCCAGATATATTCGAGAGCCGGCCTCATCCCTTAATATCTACACGAGGCCTTCGCGTGGTCACAGAGTTCCCTAGGCTGTAGCCGACTAGCATCAGGGCATCGACACCTTCCTGACGTCCGTACTTAGTCACTGCTCAGGTGTTATTGAAACAACGCTCCTGAGCTAAGAACATGCGTTAGCCTTAAAGGTTGGTGACGGGGTTCACATCCCTCGTGTGAGATACTTATCTTGGGCTCAATGATCGGGACGGAACGTTGCATTGGTTAACGATTTCCAAGATCTTGCTCTGCCTCTTTTCATGCAGCTCATGGCTTGTGGTTATTCGTGAGTATGTCCTCGCCGAATACATTTTAACATTATAGGAGAAGAAGGCATCCAGTGTTTTCGTGTTTGCGGAACATTGTCCGGGCCGAGGGCCTGAGCTGCCTTACCTACTGCTTACATACCTTATAAGATGGTTACTACAGAACCGCAAACTTACAAAACCATCAAACCTCCATCTCCTTGGACGAAGCATTTCCGCCGAATGGACCGACGGGCAGCTCATCGAACACTTGCTCGTGTTCACAAGAAGGCATGGATACTCACAGAGGAGATCACAGCATAGTCGACATCCGCGCCTCCTTAGCCCCGGCGGCGCTCACGATCCTTCTTCTGAATTGTGCAGCGGTGGCCGCAGTTTTGGGGGGGCCTGGGCTCTGTAGCTCGCCCAACTTGAGGTTTTCGAGTATGCCCCAGAGGGATTCGGTGACAGACGCTGAGCCCGACGGCCGCGTCTCCAACGGCGATGATGACGATGAAGACGAAGACGGCGACGATGGTGACCATTTTGCTTATCACGCTCTCCGTCCGCGCGTAAGGTGTTCGCGCCCCTTCCCGCTTCTGGCGCCCGAGACAAGTGTTTGCCGGGGGCGCCGGCTGTCAGGCTTATTACTGTGCGGTAAGTTAAAGGCTCCTGTGGATTCTCCGAGCATACTGCATCAATAGCCTGCCAGCATATATGTGTTCGGATATGCCTCTGAATATATAAGTCGGATTCTGGATACTACCAAACGCAGACAGACGGCGTGGAAGCCGTATGTCTAGACTCGCAAGCGTCAGCGTTTAAGGGATCCCCTACGTTTTGGCGGCTTCGGGGCGTCCCTTCAGCATTGGGCTCCTTCCTTAACCGAAGCTCTGGGTCGACATCTACGGTGATAGGTAGGCTCTGGGATACATTTGATAGCCCCGACGGCGTCACTCGAGCTCGGCCATGATGCCCATCCTGCACAGCGCAGTATACGGCGCCGCTAAGGACGATACGAAATGGGCGCGGACTGGATATGCTCCAGCGTGGCTGTCGATTGCTTTACCTGCTCTTTCAACCGTTCCTAGGAGTACGCCCTCCCGAATTCAACGGGGAGAATGAGCCTAGGTAAAGCGGACGAAGGCGTCTCCAGGCAAGACGATACCACGGCTTTCTAATACATCCTGAGAAGGCCGCACTTCAGGGTAGTCGTGGCATCGTACTTATATGCTCCACACCAGGGTTATGATCCGATTAATGGTATATTAGAGCATCAGGCTATTCTACATCGTGATATTCTGAGTTACGACACCCTGGGTGATATGACAGATTTCATCACATAAAGCAGTAAAAGTCGTACGACTGG
Source organism: Monosporascus sp. GIB2 (assembly GCA_004155935.1). Lineage (NCBI taxonomy): Eukaryota > Fungi > Ascomycota > Sordariomycetes > Xylariales > Monosporascus > Monosporascus sp. GIB2. The sequence continues at coordinate 17,008 of QJNV01000314.1, read as the reverse complement.
ACCGGAAACGTCAGTGGTAGTACGTAGTGAGAAACCTTCACTACTCTAATCAGTACCTGACACGCATATTTCTACGGCACCTTGACAGGATCGACTCTGGCTAGACCCCGTACCAGACTTTCTTTGATGCCAGATGTCCGACAGTTAGTACTACCCCTGGGGGATTGGAAGACTACTCGCCATCATGGTTCAGGCACAGCTCGCATTGTTCGCCTACTTAAATATCCCGAGGACCCAGTCACAAAACCGGATGTGAGGGCTGGCTCTGGGAGCACGCTCGGGTAGTAAATATATCGCCATGGCTCTACAGGACTTGGAGCAGAAACAAGAGGAATCAAGCAACACAGATAATCATTAATTCATTGTTTGGTGACTCCTTTCCCTAGCAGAGTTGAATAAACTCGTTTCTGGTCCCATGTTCCATAAGGGGGAGCTTAACGCAAGGCAACGCATCGTTCGTTCCGCGAGATCTTTACCGCCCTTCTCATTTATTTGGGCTTGGTGATTTCGAAGAACTCCTTGAGCCCCTTGACGACCGTCTCGACGTTCATGTTGACGAGGGGCATCTTGTCGTAGCTGTCCTCCTTCATGATGGCGACGAGCGCGAGGTACTTGTCGACCTCGCGCAGCATTATGGGCCGGTTCCCGTCGCTCAGCACCATGCAGCTCTCGGCGCAGTTGGCGGCGACCTGATCCTCGAGCTTCTGGTTCCACGGGGGGCCCTCGAGGGCCTCCGTGTACTTCTTGGACCGCGGCCAGCCGCCGTAGACCTCGGTGATATCGATGATGACGTCAATGTAGTCGGAGCAGAGCTCGTAGCTGGCCATGTCCGCGGGGGCGTTGTCCGTCGCGATATATATCTTCGACACCACGTCGAAGAGGTAGGCTTTCTCAAAGCGGCAAGTACGGCAGAGATTTGTGAGCATCGCCTCGAGGATACCTAGCTGCGGAATGAGCTTCTGGATGACCTTGCTGAACGCCTCGAATATGCTATGGTTATATATGCTCGTTAAGTGGAATGTGACTGGGGCATTTTCGATCCCGTGATCCGAGAGTTCGTCCTGGATCCGTATGGTGATGTCCCGCTGGATATCGAGCTTGTAATCGTCAGATAAGCCGTCGACCTTATGAATGAAAACCTCGATCTTGATGTTAGGGTAAGTCCGCTGGAGATTCAAGATCGTCATGTTCAGACGCGCAACCGCCTCTAGATAGTCATCCTGGGCATCGATGACCCAGATAAGAGCTCCAATCTCCCCGAACATCGCATCGATGTCGAAACTAGGGTTCTCGAATATGTCGATCTGACCCGGAAAGTCCCAAACTTGAAAATCCATGAACGAGCTCCTGGCAGGGTCAGCGGGGCTTCTTTCTAATTAGCGGGGGTGCGCGGAGACATACGGCATTGCATCTTTCTGGATGCGGGCAGTAGACTCTAAGAATAAGGTCTCATTCGGGGGTAGTTTGTGAAATACGACGCTTGATATGGATGATTTGCCGCTCCTGAAGATATTGTCAACGCAGCTCTTGGCGTTCGATTCCTTCGATGACCTACCTTCTTTGTCCCATTAGAAGTAATCTAGGCTTTCCCTTACCCTGATCCGGGGAGGGCTCTGCGGCCTTTGCACCATCGTTCTTCAATTGCCTCTGTCGGTCCTGTTCAAAAACACGTGTGAGATTCAGCTGAGCTGGGCTGATGAATGTAGAAAGCCTCCTCTGAGGCTGCTCACTAGGGCCCACTTCTGAGGCGTCGCGGCCGCTAAGTTGAGAAGACATTTTCTACGTTGGTAAGAGATTGGAAAGAGGGACAGTGGCAACAATGAGCCGTTTTTTAAGAATGGTATGGAGAAGACTAGGGATCGAGGCAGTCGCAACTGGCGTGCCACGCAGATGGATGCCGTGCCTGGTTCATCGCTGCTAAGAGCCCTCAGATATCGTGTTTGACCTAATAGTACCGACCTCTTGGCTTGCTGGTTCCTGTTTGCAAGGTTGATCTTGGGGGATTGGCGAGCGAACCAATCTTCAAACGACGTTACCGAACCCACGGGCTCAGATAAGCGAGCGGCAATCAGGACGCTCATGACATGCGAGGGCTAGCCCGGAGCGGGTAGGAACCGATCACGAGCGTCGGCCACGGGGCATAGCTCCTAGCCATCCACGGAAAAGGGCTTGGACGTGGATACAATATTGTAGCCAGCGATGACCGTCGACTTTAGAAATATGCAAGATGAAGGAGCTGACCTCATTGCTGATCTCACGGTCGTACAGGCGGCTCTCTGACGGTTCAGCTCAAACGGTGGGATAGCACTGGGGATGTCGAGCTCGGACCGTCTAGTAGTCGATGCCTCCCAAAACAGACGATGGTGGCATTGCGCTCGACAGCTGGAAGCGAAGGGGCCATCCCGTGACACAGCCGCGAACCGGAACCGAGGCGGTGGAATTAAACGGGAGATCGAGCGGAGGCATCCGCCACAAATGCCCGTCATAACAAACACCGAGGTTATGATAATACAGGGAATAGATACTGTACCACTCGGTACTCCCAGCAAATGTGCAGTCATGGGAAAGCCCGAAAGGAATGAATGAGAGGCTACGGTGAGAAGATAAAAAGAGTGTCTTACCTCCATGCTGGGCAGGTTGTAATTGGCTGTTCAGCCCGGCCCGGATGCCTGCCGTTTGTTGGAGATATCGGAACGCGATGAACCCAATGCTCCCCTCCCCCCGCCGCATAGGACGATAAGGATGGAGGCTTAATAAGGGGCTTAATAAGACAATCGCAGTCCTTGAGGCTCTTCCGAGTGCTCCCTGAAATTGGTACTGTTCTGTAACCTGAATCTTCCGAGCGGGCTGATTGTCATCAGATCATTTCCGTAGATCAACGTTGAGAGGTGACGGGACTGACTTACCTCAGCCTACTTGGTTGCACTCGCTTATGGTGAGGCCTGATTGCTCGTCAAAGCTGTTTTGGTAAGCAGCGTTTGGTAAGACTGGCGGAGGAGACGAATAGGGGTCGTCGAAACAATAGGGGTCGACGGCACAATCGGCCCGAAATAGCAGTTGTCTACACAAGGCGTATAGGTATAGCTAATTGTGGTAGTGTTCGCCTTATACCCAGGTCGTTTGCTAAGCGGTAATTGGCGAGAATCACCTGTTGATTTACCGAATGCCGGTGATTCCCGCTGCTTAGTCTGCAGTTCTGATGAAAGTTCCTTTGCTTATCTTTCAAGACGGGAAGGCTATCCAGCGTGATTGGCGTATCCCTGAATGGCAGGAATACTTTGTTAAGTTGGCATTCAGAACATGACTTTAATCAGTGTAATGACCAGGAGACGTTAAGCCTTGTCGCTTCTTTAAGTGGAGTCATCAAGACTACAGAGATGGTTGCCGGGCAGTGAACAGATGACGGCACCCGCCCGCGATAACTGCCTAAGTAGCTGCCAGGTTCGGCCTGGATTTCAAGTTAATTAGCAGGTAAAATCGCTATCTAATAACTTCATTTCATTAGCTTATAGCGACGCAATTATCTGTCCAAAGTCTCATGGCAATTGGACTTCCACTCCAAGTTGCAGTCCTGATATTGCATATCATCCCGCAGAACCGCTAGAATATGACATCTCGGATACTGTGCAGTTAGGTACTTAATGTCTACGTTGACATCATATAACCCACCGAAGGGGTGCACTGATATTAATAGGTACGGGAAGGAATCCTTTTTCATATTTTAACTGTATAAAAAGCCTCTTTGTTTCTGTCAAGAACTGTATCACTGAGCCACTTGTCCAATGCAACGCAGCATGTTTAGTAAAGTCATGCCTAGGAGGTCATAGCACCTGCCCCCTCCCCCTCCCCCTCCCCATCTCCCTCCCCATCTCTAGGAGTAGTCTGTGGACATGAAACAACGAAAGCGAAGTCGACTACGTATAAAAGATAGGCCACCCCTGGGCGCCTAAGAGACACGGGCCTAGGGCGACCTGGTGAAGCCAGGTAACTATGTTTTCCAAGCCCGGTGTTGAGTACATCCTCTCGGGTTCGGCCGAAAAGCTGAATAATATGTGATCTAATTCCCTCTGTACAACTAGGGGCGCAGCTAGGTTCCTGTCCGTCAGCAGGTCAGGGTCTCATTACTTCTTAAGCTCTTCGCAACTGCCGGGCCATAGTCGATGCTCCCCTTTATCCCAACTGTCCACGGTTCTGCATCGCTGTCAAGCTCAAATACGTGTGCGAAGTCGCATTGCAATCGAGCAATGCTATGTTAAGGTACAGCCCTTTATATAGTTTAAGTTATTCGTACACATTGCGGGTAACCAAAACACGCGCACTCGTATGCCAAGTCCGAGGTATCAGTCATGCTAGTAAAGGAAAAGACCAAATCATTTCCCCGTGTACGGCAACTCCGGCGCTGATGAGAATATTAGCGACCAAACAGGTGGTCGATGACTGACCAACCAACCAACCAACCAGAGATTCCGAGCTTCAACCAAGAGAATAAGGCTAAAACATGCGGACAATGTCGATACCCGATGGAAACTCTGGTCGCATTTCGTGTCGAGGATCAATCGTACTGCCTCGCTTATAAAAATCCAACGCAGTCACTATCTAGCGAACTTGACAAGGACCGGTCATCGTCGAGCGCTAATCCGACGAGTTCGGCGACTGTTTTGAGCCAAATAATCCGAACCTGAAGCTTCTTCGCCGTGATGAAGTCTTTTCGCCCTTGATATCTGGGACGCTGAGAAGCTTCTCGTCAACCGGAGGAGTAGGAGGCGTTGGAGGCACTTCCGGCGTCTCTGGAATGGGGGTGATTGAGTCCGTTGCGCTCAGCGGTGGAGTGGGGATCCTTTGGTTAGGATCTGCCGCAGACGCCTTCAAGTTGCTGATGGACTGCGAACCAAGTTAGGCGGTGTCTTTTGACACGATAGGCGGTTTGGGGTATGGGTCGAGGGCTGTGAAATTTGCGGCCGGAATGCGCAAGTCCCGGTTACCGGGTTCGAAACCAAGGAAAAAGAACGAAAAACATACCCTGACGCTAATCCGTCGACTCCCTTTTGACCCTTTTCTTGCCGGAGGCTCACATTCGTCGGTTACCATACTCCCTCCCGAATCTTCTATCTCGCCGGCTATTGTCTTGCCGCCAATCGCAACACTGTCCTCGGAAGTTGGGACAAAGCGGACATATCCTCTCGATGGTTTAACCCCTAGAGCCTCTTCGATGTGTTTCTGGATGAGAGCGGCATTTCTCTTGTTCGTGGTGGGCTGTATGAGACTCGGCAGCGCGTGGATGGTCAGAGTATAGGCCGAATCGAACGAACCGCCGAACATCATGCATTGGCCATGGTTCAATGTGACGGCGGTGGACGATATTGGCCGTTGGTACCTATTGGATATCTGATACGAAAGATCCGTTATGAAAGTGAACTCATCGTTGATCTGCGAGCAGTGTCAGTAAGATATGGTCGGTTCTTGGCATTGGCTGACCGGTGCGGCTCACGATGACGTTCGTTTTAAACTCGGCTAAGACCATGGCCTCATTTTGCACGCGGCATTTGACAGGGTCCGGATCTCTGTTGGTCGCCGCGAATTCATTCTCGAAATACGCACTCCGCTTCCTCTGGACGTCCGGGTGTAGCTGGGACGTGCGGTGACGCAAGGGGTCGCCAGGCGGCGGACGATCGATGTTGCGCATCATCCCGTTACCCTCGACAATAGCGGGAGTTGTATTGGGGGAAGACATGTGAGAAAGCCTTGGAGGGAGGGACTTCCGTTGCGCAAGGAACGAGGCAGATAAGGACGGAGCAGTCTTAGGTGTAGGGGTAGCCGAAGCGGCACCAGTACCTGATTTCAGGTCGAATATGACATTAGGCTTTGGTCCCGGCGCTGGGTCTCTTCGGGGGGTTTTGTAGCTTTTGCATGTGGTTGTAGGCTCTGGGTTCCAATTCAGAGAACCCGCTTGGTCTATTGATATGGCGGCGCCAAGATTATTTCGGCCGCTTGGTTTTCCCAGCATGACTGCGCTTCACGAGGAGCTTTGCAGATTTGGGTGTTGTCAAGCGTGGCTTGCCAGGTTGTGTCCGGCCTATGAGCGCTCCTGATCCGGTGTTATCGACCCAGTCGGGACTGGTAGGTGTGGAGAGGAATTGCCTGATTTGGCTAATGTTTATGGTTATTGGCGTACGTCCAGACCTTCCAACGGCCTTCTCAACTTTCAAGGGCTTTACTATAGCGTTCGGGGGCTTATCAGGCGAGATGTCAGGGCCTTGAATCCAGTTAATTGGGGCAGCTACACAAGGTCTAAGCCCGCTATGTTGGTCTAGCAGGGCCTAGGTAAGTTGCCAGCGGGAAGTGGTTTGCCTTGGTGGTAGCGTGGGGCTCAGCGCTGCTAGGGCTGATGATGCCGTGTCTATTAGCAAGTCTGAGGGCAAACTCTATCCGCGGAAATGAGTCTTAGTATACGTATATGAGAACCTGGGAGTAAAGAGCCATGTCCGTGACGTTTTTGGGGAAAAGGAAGCAATGTTTAATATTGTTGAGAGTGCGTCCTTTGAGAAACTGCGGCAAAGGGAAATGGTGATTCGGACAGTGCTAATGTTAGGTAGTCGCTGAAGGCGTACCCCTTGTATGGACCCTCGGGGTACAGTAAGGTGCGGATACGAAGTAGAGGAGAACATTATATATTGAGCTCGTACTGGAGTTTCCATTATACTCTATGCAGGGTATGTGCTATTCCGGACCTAAGGAAGATAGTTGCGTCTAGGTATATAGGCGAGGTAACTACTTCGAATTTAGACAATCATGGGGACCGCAGCTTCCCGTTGTCATAAATGGGAAACCGGCAGCTACCCGGAGCGGGTTGGACAAGATTCACCTTTGCAGAACGGAACCCGGAGAAGGCGGATGCTTCTGCTTCATACATGTGACCACTTCAGCTCGATTTCCATCATTGAACCCCGCTAGGCTAACATATCTAGATGGGCGTTCTATTTTTGATCCCCAATCAGGAAAGACTCCGGAGACACCACTCTTCGCTTCGAAACATCATCAACGATCCAGACATGTGGTAAAAAAAGCTGAACACAATCAAAGCCAAACAGGCAGTACAATCCATGTGCATTACGTTGTGGATGAGCACAATGCCAGCTACCTACAATACCAAGTTAGCGTCGATCTTATCAATCCAAAAAACCTGAGACCTTTGCTGCCCCCCTGCCTACGTACCTCAGATTGATGGTTTTATCGGGGATACCGACATGGTCGAATCGCGGAAAAGGTATCCTGTCGACTAAAGGCGCGGGAGCAGGCATGATTCCATGGCAGGACTCCTTCACTTAGAGAATGGCACCCTTGTCACATCGCCGTCATTGGCAACCTACCTAACTATGTATTGGTACCCAATGAGGCGGCTTACCGAGCTCTCGACTTATCCGGCTGCATACCGCTATCGAATTTTCTTTGTTACCCTGTGACATGCAGCTCCCACCCCCTCCAATGATAGGCGAGGCTCTCCTTAATGGGCGAGAGTACGGATCAATCTGCCTTTCTCGGCAGCTCGCTCTGAGTTGATGATGGGTGTACTTAATATGTGCACGAGTTTGAGAGACCCCGGAACTGTCGCGAATAGTTTTTGCATGTCGCGATAAGGGAACCTCGACAATGATACCTACGCATAGTTAAGGGTACCGGGACTTGATATGTGTGAGATCCGTTTATTAGCGTGTGTCAGCTCGAGACTTGCAGTACGACATGCAGCTTGCCAAGCTGCGGAGAGCCGAGTAGATCTCCTGTCGACCACCTGCCTATCCATGTAGATAATGGGTTCGCTGGCTTGTCAACGGACACAGTTCTGTACTGTCTGTCAATAACCAGGAAGTTTTCGAGGCACGGTTGTTTGTGGTGCCACACGACTCGTTCCACTACATACAATTCCGCGAAGGCCAACGATTCCACACGGTTGTACATTGACTGAACTATACATTCTGACCAATTCCGTCGACAAATTGGTCCATCATGGTCTCGTTAAAAGGCCCCCCCGGAGCCGACCTCAACGCAGGTCATATTAAATATACACGGTGAGAACCTTAGTCCCCACCACGAATCATGCCTTCACGGCACTGTGAGCCTACTTCAATCTCGAGTTCGGGAATCAGCCGACCTCCAGATCTCTCACGAGAGCGCAGGACTGCTCGACTTCCGGGTATGAGAAATCCCAATGGCCTTTCTCAGCAGAACGAACTGCCAGCCAGCCAACGTGAGGATGATCAATTCGACGGGGACCAAGATGACAGACAGGTACAACGCGGTCTTGCTTTCCCTGCATAGCGTGCCGAAGTGAGGCTTCACCGTCAGGTGGGCGTAGCCCCATTGGCAGCTCCAGCTCTGCAGGGTATCCGCCTTAGTCGAGGTGTTCACGGCGTAGAAGAATACCATGGCGATCATGGCAGCAGCGAAGCCGACTGACGGGGTCGCGAACGTGAGTGGCGTATGGATGGTGGATCGGCTTCTCAGCTGCAAAATGTCTTAGCACCGGCTTAAAATTGACGCCACGATAGGCCGCGTCTGACAGCGCCGAATAGCGAGTGCCTCGTGGTCAGTCTGGACTCTACTCACAGCCTGGACTTTACTGAACACGAGCGACACGGCGCTCACCAGAACGACGATGACGCTACCGATCACTAGCGCGATGGTCGGACGGAGATCAAAGTCAGCCGGCCATAGCGGTAGATGGTATTCGCTGGGGAGATGGGTCGCATTGTAGACAGCAAGGGTGTCCGCTGAGGTTCCGAGGATGGCGAGACCGCTGAGCAAGGCGAGGCCGGTGAGTCCGATCCTCGTGCTGTCGGCCAGACGAATAGTCCTCAATCGTGACTGGTATTGAATGTCTTGAGAATCCATGTCGAAGTCCGAGGTAGACGCCGTGCCTTTGGGTTCGGAGGACATTATGGAAGAAAGGAGCGTTGATATCGTTTCAAGTAGCTCGAACAAACACGCAGCGATGAGTTCAAGGAGAGACTAAATGTTGCAAGAGTGCGTAGAAAAGAACACCGTACACGAAGGGGAAAGGAATATTAACGAAACGAAACTGGAACTGGAGTGCCTATAAATCTTTACGAAGGAAGCAAAATCGACCAACCTGAAGGAGAGGAATGTGTCAAATATGAATACCCAGTCAAGCGACAGTTAGCCGCTCATATTTTAACCATATGCATTCCGATTCTCTTTAGGCATATGGCATCGCGCAACGAGGGACGCCGCGGCTGGTGAGGTTCTAAGGATGGCATCGCTAAATGATATTTTATCATCTACAAGCGAGGCGCCGCATGCACGCCATGCACATTGGATCACCGATCTGGCCAGTAAAACCGGCCAACCCCAGATTCGGTTCAATTGCGGCAAGGATAAGGGGTCGCGCTTTGGAGACATTATTGGAGCGGCCGCTGCACATTGGCCGGCCGGGTTCGATGGAGACCCTGAATTCGGGCCACCCGGCGCTTATCAGGCGATGGTTTCGATACAATCGGCCAATGGGGTTATCGGATGGACCCGTCATGGAATTCTTCAGCGTCCAGCGCACCAATAACCTGCCTGCTCTACACACGAGAGGTGCCGGGATAATATCTGGGGTGGTGGTTAAAAAGATAAGCTTGGTTGATGGGTCGTCTGTAACGGGCCAGCGGGCGTAGCGACATGGAATGAACTTAGCACCCCCGCGATGAGAGAGACGTCATTGGTATGAAGGAATTGGCCGTTTGTGATTGCATATTAGCTCAGGAACTCGGAGCTCATCGTGGAAGACATCGAGACGATGATGCTTTGCAGACAGGCACAAGAGGAAAGAAGCATGCAGCCACAGCAGGAAGCGAACCTTGTTCCTCTGAGCAGAGGGAGAGACAGTAGTGGGGAGAATTCGTGAGAGTGTGCGTATTACACTACGCGGCTACGAAGATATAAGATCGTCTCGATATAAGACAAGGTTCCCCTGATCTGCAGTCTCGGTAAATATAAGGTTCGCGGTCTCAATATTCGGGGCCTTCTGCTCACGTTCTGGCCATGGCGATATCCAGCGTTAACGCGCATCACGCCCACATGCTAAGCTATCTGAGGAATAGGAATCCTTGGGATACCTACATTGCCACGCTTTTCATAGTGCTCAATGGCATGGGTTGACGGATGTCCAGTGCAGTTACCTACTTATATAGTATACGGCATCTTGCTTTACACTCTCCAGGGGACTCTTGGGGTTTAAACAGCTCCCATCATCGCAAATGGATATCCTTAGACATAATTCGTCCGGGAGTTTGATAGGCACATAGGCTACCTTGATCGCGGCGACTTTAAGCAAGCCAAATGGTATCGTATATTGAATAGGGATCTATAAAAACGAAAGTCTCGTTAGTGTAGTTAGAGTGAGCATTTCCAGCGCATTGCGATATGTGCTCCGGGTTACGAGATATCCAAGTCCATATGTCTTATACAGCACCGTTACCTCGTTACTGCCGATCCTGGATCAACGCAGCGAAGTACATACGAATGGGGAAAGGCCTCAACTTTGATATGGTCCCCCATACGAACTGTGGGGTCTTCTATCAACCCGTAGGCCTGCGAAGCCAGCTAAATCAGGTACGTAGTAACAGGCCGAGATAAAACTACCTATCTAGGTACCACCCTTCAAGTACCCGTAGGGTGCGCTAGAAGCAATACCATACTAATATTGGCGTAGCGTGTCTTTGAGTACATTCAGTAATTGCAATTATATATTCATATATATAAGCGCGAATACGTAACCGGGTAGTTTTACTTACCCTCCATACTAAGTATTTAACAACCCAGCACAGTCAGCAAGTCGACCCCCTTCGTGACCACGAACAAACGTGGAATCACATCAGTTACATCGCCTCCTATATACATTGTACCTCATGTAACGGAATGCATACGCCGTATTCTTGCATGGAGATATTTCCCAGAAGAAGAAGCGGAGTGGACAGGTCATCTGATATCAATACGGAGTAGGTAACTCGTACTGCCTCGTCTGGCTCGCTGGTTCCAGGCACAACGGCGCTGCCAGGGTGGGCGCGTCGCACAAAGCCAGAGGGGCGGAATCGCCAACGGTACCTTCTCAGCCCTGTTTGTTTTGCGGCCTTCTTCATGCGACGCTTTTTGTTTAAACCAATTTGAGACAACCCTTCCAACGCCAGGCTGTATCATTCCTATGCTATAGCTTACTAGCCAGGAGGACCTCTTCTAGTTGTCAAGTGGACAATCTCGAAGTTTTTCATATCGGGTTTGTAGCTATTGCCTCGTTGTGGACAGCGATCCTGTCTCTGCATCCTGGGCATCCTGAGTTCACTTCTCGCGGAAGCATAGTATACTCCTGGAGCACACAGTGGTTAAAAGCACAAATTTGCGTTGCTCAGGTCGGTGGGATACAGCTTGGCATGAGGTTCTGTCGGATCTCACTCCGGTCCGCCTAACTGTGGTTGGCTTACGGCTTCAGCTTTGGGCGATCCCCCTCCTAATTCGCTCAAGCACACCTGAAGCTTGGTACGGAATAATCCGTCAGCCCCGCTACCTGAAATGACCTTCTTAAACGGGAATCCCAGCTGGCCCTATAACCCCCTCTGATGTGGGGTTTGCTGATGCGCGATGGAGCCAGGCAAACCAAGAGTATATGTCCACATGCCTTCCACCTGTCATGGACGGTTCTAAGAATATTACGCATTTACCGGGAAGTTGGGTACTCTCAACCCCCGATGCGATTTGCTTGGGCCCTAATATTATGATCACATTTTACCTATGACACAGTGCGTCTCGGCAATCGACAACATGGAGACACCCAGTTCAAGGCGCTTCGAGATCGGCAGAGCCCCTCAGGAATTTGTCCGTCATATTGTTATTGTGCTCTTCTTAGACTCGCTTGCTAATAATCAACCCAGCTTCGCTTCTCGCGCCTCCCAGCGGAGCTCCGTCTAAAGATATGGGCCGAGAATGTTCCAGGCCCGCGCATCGTCACGATACGGTGTAGTTCGACCTCGAGCCCGACGCCGTCGTTGGCCTGTCAGAGCCACGGCGAAGATGCGGCCCCGTGTTTTGCCTCTTCGGCGACAATCCCGGCCAACTTACACACCTGTCGGGAGTCCCGCTGGGAAGCGATGAAACGATACAAGCTACTGTTCGGGACCTGCGGAGAACCCGGCCGGATCTTCTTCGACCCCATGGACGACATCCTCTACTTCGGCGCCCGGGACGGAGAAGCGGCGTCGGAGTCGCAGCTCTGCAACTTCATGACCCTGGTCCCGTTCGAGGATATGGCCTGTCTCCGCTACATCGCCATCAACGAGTTGCTGATTCCGGGAGGCCGCACCCTCGTCGACGGCGCGAGCGTCGGCGCTGCCGAATACACGGTTGAGGACGTCATGTATCACATCAACCTGCTGTTCCCGTTCCTGAAGCAGCTATTCATCATCTGCGGGGACAAGAACCCGGTGTACAGCTCCGACTCGGTCTTGGCGGAGCCGAGCGCCCCCAACCGGCTCATCGAGAGGAGGGTCGATGCCGCCATACGCTCCATACAGCGGAAACAGGCCGGCTGGACTCCACCGCAGTGGGCGGTCAGGGTCATCGCATCTAGCCCTACCAGGCCCCAGTATACCGAGAGCTTGCTGGGCTGGCAGAAAGGCAGCTCATTCTATGATGAGCCATCAATGGCAGATATCGCAAGTTTGCTCTCGTCCTGGCGAATCCCGCACGACCCTTTCGGTCTAGAGGCTATGATAGATTCAATGGCACGACCTTTCGCTTTTTGACATAGAATAATCGCTAGCGTCTTGCTCATGATGGACTAATGACTTATTTTCCCTGGTCGGCTGTTCGTTATTCAATTTTCCGTATCTGCTATTCTATATTATGGGCCCCAGCGGCGTCTCTCTTATTGACCGGAAACTGCAAGACTATCCCGTTCTTCTTTACGGAGACGTAAAGTGCTTCATTCCCAGGAGCGGTGGCGAAGTATAGCTGCTCTCTCATTGCATTTCCGGACAAGAGGTAGGTGCCTCCGCCATTCTCTTCCGGGATGGCGAATTTCTCTAGTAGCCAGTCAGTGAGGGCCTTAACGGAGTTACCCGGTCTTCGCTGAATGATCGGGATCTTCAAATTGGGGATGAGTTGCGTTGCGAGACCATTTGGCGTCATAATTCTCGGGAGTATGGCATCCAGCCCATATTAGTTGAGTCCCAGTCATGGGCTTTTGAACTCGGCCTCCAAGTCCTCTTCAGGCTCGAAGCCCCTTTCGGGATCGATGCCACCTAGTTCTACTTCGAAGGTCACGAGTTCTAACCCGAAGCCTCTCGCTTCTAGCTTGAAGCCAAGCCCTGGAGTCAAACGTCGGAAAGTCGCCGCCATTATTCAGATGGCCGTGTCGGCTCAATACCCATTCGATCGCGCAAGTCTGAATGCACACCACCGACGCGCAGTTCAGGTCGCCTCTTTACAGGGGAGGCAACCCAACAACATCGTAACGCGGCAGATCTGCAACGACACTGGCTCTAATGCCGGTAGGCAGTTAGCTGGTCAATATTTGTTAGTAGTAGCTCCCTGGTACCTTGACAGTTAGTTACATACTTCGAAATAAGGGATTGCTCTCGCCCTTCTACAGTCGCCTCTGGGTTGTCCCAGTGTACCACGCCTGACCCGGCCCTTTAGCGCATAGATAACCTCAGACGGGCCGGAGCAGGCTTCCCTGCCCTGTAGTGAGCGATGATAGCTTCGGTGTTGGCGCGGTGCTGGGTCGGTTCCCCAGCCGCCGAAGTAAATTGTCGATTCCTGCGTTTACCGAGGTGACCATGGTTGTTCGTCAGGGAGATTCATGGCTATTTGATTTCCAAAGATGATGGTTTGGCCAGCTCAGATATAGGGCTATTGGATAGGTGTATGGCAGCAGTTACACAATGAAATATCCAGTTGGGCTCTCGGAGACTTATATAGGCGATGGGTCCGGTCAGGCGCTCCCGCGGGGTAGCTGCTGCGTCTCTGGTATAGGGCCAACACATAGCCGCGCGGCGACACTGGTCTTCAGGGGTAGACCCATGCGATGCTCGATAAAGCATCAAATCCTTCAATGTAAAGGGGTAGGACATATGAACTACCACTAAAACGGCAGCTCATCGTTTGTATAAACGGGAGATTTTACAAGCGCTTCCGAGGCCAGCGGATGTTAGGGTGCAGCTCATAAAACATATCATGGCCGGATGCTCACATCCCACGGCCAACTACGCTCATGCGGAACAGCCAACTTGCATTCATTTATCGCCTAAGGCAACGACTTTAGAACATGTACGTACGTACCTTTAGGGACATGTCCATGCAAGGACCTTGATATATGCAACTTATAAACAAATGGCTGCAAACGCACGTCATATACGTACCAGAGGCGTGGCTAGTAACGAATACAGAGGATGCCTCAGCAGCCCGGGGGTGCTTCCGGATGGTGGTTCAATTCGGAGTTTCTTTATGGGAGCACTTTCAAGTCATTATCTAACACACGGAGGCGATGTCTTCGTACAGTTAAGTCATATTCTATGGGACAGCGGCTGTTATGAGACGGTTCCCTGGCTCAATGCCTGATAATCCTTGGGTATGAATGCTGGGATGGGACAACAGAAAAATCTACAGTCTATATCATCCCCCATGGCTTAACGGAAAGGTGTCTTCTCATTGGAAATGTCTGGACAGTGCCTGGAGCTACCCTTCTGGGTTGCTCAAGCACCAATCTATGCATGAATCTTGAACGAAGCCTTTTAATGCTCACGTAAAGACTAGACGGAAAGGCATCAAGAAAAATTCTTCATCCTAAACAGAAACTCAGCGCTATATTGGTACAGGCCATCAGTGTGGACAGCCTCTACACGCCCAATAATATCTAAAGCCCGATAGCATCTAAAAGCGACCGCATGTAAAGACCAGGACTTCCCCTCCGTCTATGTCATCGTGGCCACCGTTTCACAACTACTAAGGAGAAGAGTTTCCAGCAGAGCCCACCCTCGCCTTCGTCCCGCGGCGCAAACCAGCAGCACCAGCACTGAGCCCGAGACCGATGCCCTTCCGGCGGCCCCTCTGGACGGCGAGCAGGGCGCGGCCGACGGCCTCGAGGTCGCCGAGCATGGTGATGTGGCCGCGGTCGGTGCTGACGCGGCCGCCGCGGACGACGTCGTAGCCGGGGGGCAGCTGGGCCTCGCGGGCGAGCACGACGCCGTCGCCGCTCGCGAAGACGAGGTTGTCGTAGGCGTCGGCGCAGGCGATGGCCTCGCGTGAGGTCACGTGCGCCGCGTGCACGGTCGGCACGTCCTTGCCGTAGATCACGGCGAGCGGCGGGTACGCGTTGGCCGCCGTGTGCTCCGGCCGGTGCGCCGTCTCGGCGCGGAACCGCTTCGTCTCCGCCAGCGTGCGCGCTAGGTATGCCAGGTTGCGTTCGCGGTCCGCCGCGCGCGCCGGCGACTGCTGCTGCGCCTGACCACTACCCGAGGAGCTGCTCCCCGGCAGCGTGCCCATCTGCGGCGCGAGCGTGCGATCGTTAGCGACTTCGACCCGCCGGGCCGCCTCGACCACGGGGTTTCGCGTCGGGGACTGCGAGGGCCGCGTCTCGCTCGCACCGCTATTCCCGCGGGCCCGGAGCGGCGTCGGTATCCTCCCGGACAATTCTCGTAGAGACCCGAGCGTGCCGCCCCGGGCGCCGACCGCCGGTAGGGCCGGCTCGATGCAGGGTGACCAGCAGTACTTGACCCACTGGGACGGATCGTAGAAGTCGACCGGAAACTCCTCCCCCGTGGCCTTGTTAATAAAACAGAAACCGTCTTCCGGCAGGAAGACGAAGCTCGTCCTCAAAGAGAAGGTGACCTGCGCTGTGAGGACTTTCTCGTTGAAGAGCACGGCATCCCCGTTCCGGATGGGACCTAAAATGTTTATACACCTCTGTGGCGTCCCCGCAAATATCACCCCAGAGTAAAGCTCTGGCCGCTGGTTGACAGCGTGCCGTGTAATAAGGCCACCTAGGCTGTGCGCGATAACCAGAGCACCTCGACCTGTAACGTCTGTGCCTTGGTTCGAAGGTAGCTTCTCAACATATTCGTTGAGCTTCCGGGACAGCAAATGGGGACTTAAACGCCAATCATAGCCGTAATCCCAGACCCTCAGCTTCCCCGTCCTGGCGTTCTCGCACTCTCTCAGTCGCTTAAATAACCGCTTTGAAATATCGACTGGCCCTATGTTTTTTAGCATGCCGGACGGATATATAGTTTCTTCCATTTTTTCCTCGTCCTCCGGATCCAATCCAACTTCCAGGTTCACCTTTCGAATATTGAGGCCTACTTTCACAGGAACCCAAACCTGACGATTTGTCTTGGTTGACCGTAAAACTGAGCCCCGGTATCCTCCCAGAACGACAACGTCACCTGTTAGAGTCTCTAAAGCCCGATCCAGGTCGGAGAGGGTGTCGTCTTTCGCCGTCGCATCAGCTTCGGGGATAGTTGCCGGTAATGTAGCATCGCCAAAAGTGTTTTGAAACGATTCAGATAAAAAAATTGAGTGTCGCTTGAGTGGCTTTGGCAGCTGAGGCATTTTGAAAGTCGGCCTATCCCAGCTATCAGTGATGGCTTTAAGTCTGCTATTCTTCTGCTCTCGTATATCATTCCATCGATCGTCATCTCCGAAAGACGATACCCGAGAAAGCGAATGGTAGAGCATGGATTCATCCGACATGGATCTGCGCGGCCCTCGCGGCCGAACTGGGAACGTCGCAGATGGTCGTGGGGATGAATGTGTCCCTATTAAATTTTCTGGTGAACAAGAAAGACCGATTGGTTCCGCAGATGACGCTTGCCTATCCACAGTCGATGCTAACGGTAGTATTGGAGCTCTGGATGGCGAAGCCTGCTTTGGCCCAGATCTGTCACCCAGCACTTCACTTGGTAGTTTAGCCTCGCCGCCCTGACTCTTACTCGAATTTGAACCTGAGAAGAACGACGGC
>QJNV01000313.1:0-74453 GCA_004155935.1 Monosporascus sp. GIB2 | reverse complement strand
GCTGGAACGAACGTGCCGCAGCAGAAAGCTCGGAGGGAGTAGAAAACTGTGACGGCTAGGCTAGTTAACCAACTATTAAACCTAAACGTACGGGTTTATGTTAGTAGGAGTATCGTGTCGTCTGAGCAATAGAGCAAGTAACTTAGTCACGTCTCGTAATACCAAGGGTGGCTTGGGTAACGAAGTTGTATTGCAAGCTGTCGCTATCTAACTATGGAATCTAATGAGTGTATATATATTGGTAGTGACTTAAAGGAGCTTAAACGGCTCAATCCTCCCTTAGGTGTTCGAGCCGGCTTGAGTCCTTTGAGCCATTCTTACGGGCTCAGGGGACTCAAACCCTTGCGGCCAATCAGAGGATTTGAGCTCATTGAACCAGTCACGTGATTTACGATCCTAGGTCGGAGCTAGCCTCTGCGCCCTCCGACCGTTTGGATAGGCCAAGCTTGCTAGGCCATAACAAAACACCAAGCGTATTTGCTATAGAATTAATCCGACATAGCAATTGCTCCGCAAATGCTACCAAATTTTATATTTAATTTTAACATATGGAATAATTTGGAGTGTTCCCTAACTATTGATAATTCAACATACTTGCATAATTTATTTGTATTTTTATTTCTTATAACGTATTACACGTATTAGCGGGACATACAATTAAACAGGATATTTTTTAACATTTCTGTCATAACCTAACACGCTTAGCACGTCCAGAAACAGTTAATATAAGTGAAGCGCATAATCACGTAAAAGGATTATTAACGTTATTGCGAAATCCCAACTCCAAAACCAAAAATATAAAAAAATATTAAAATAATAATAATAATAATAATATTCCCTCTCTCCTCTACCGCTGACCTCTTCTGCACGAGCTCAAGTACATCCACTTTTTTTTCGGCGCAACGATAATCTGCACTGTCGAGGGGCAAGAGGCCGGGGCGCAATTTGGAGTCTGCGTGATAGCCATGTGGCCGCTTCCGCCGAGGTGCTTCCGCTGCAAGATCGTTCTAGATTATGACTACGAGGCTCAGGGCGAGAAAGGTGATGATCTGGTCAAGGTTGGTCATCCAGAAACCAAAAGTCTTAACTATACCGTATCCCGGAGCCGGGGGGGTTTCGTTACGACCGGACGAAGGTAACCTGAGCCACCGAAAGCGCCCCAATGCTCGGCATCAGGGCCTGCATACGGTAACTCACGAAACGGTTCATAAGCCTGAAAGAGTGGGGGAACACCGTAACAGTTTTACGGACATATGTCCGGCCTAGGTTGGGATCTGCGGAGCAGCACAGCTGCAGACGGCGGCATGGCCGGGTTCGGGGATTTTTGCCGGATGCACATATTCTTCCTGAGTACAACTCGACAGGGGTTTCGAAATTTGATGTCAATCTGCCGTCGGCTACTTCTAGGTAACATCTCGTTGCGTGATTTGTTGGTAATCCTTCATTGTGAGTGGCAACTTCGCATACAAAAAATTAACACATGTTCCTTGCTATAGTATCATTCGGCAGAGAATTATGCCACGGTGTCTAGGTGATATATCACGTCCAAGAGCTCTAATCATTCGTCCTTGGATATTAGAAACGCGTATTTGCATACCATAGGAGCTTACGCTGCGCAATACTGCACTTGATAGAATATAACTTTAAGCCCTGGAAAGCCCCCTCCAGTTAATTTATTGGTGATGAAGAGTGGCCTGGGTCGGCTTGATATACCCTACCGAGTTAGGTATAGACTACCATAAAGCGTGTGGTATATCGACACCTCAGCTGGGAAAGGCATTAATGGCTCACTCCCGATAATGAGGCGCGAGGAATTCCGAGTACGGTACTTACAAACTAAGAGTCAGTCGTTCCCTCCTTCCGCGGATCTCGGTATGATTTTTGCCAAGACGATCCCTAACAGCTTTCCTCGTGGATGCTAACCCAGGAGGAGATTACTCAGTGTATCTTCATAGGTTGGTCCCGCGGGTTACAGCAACATTTGTAGATTGGTTTGGTTATCTTCCAATCGCGCAAGCGACATGTGAGCGTCATACAGCAGCCCGATGCCACATCAGCGTCACAATGGACCAATGAGACCTCCGCTTAGAGGATGACATCGGAGAAGCGGCTGTGGCGACCCCAAGTGCAACTGCATATTTAAGTACGAAAGAGTGGAGTTGTATTTGTAACCCATCTCTGTGGCACGCCAAGAAACGACGTTACCACAAGTTGCATTACCTATGTTTCCAAGACGGCTCGTCCACAGGCCCAATGGTATCGATGCTCTCTATTGGGCCCTCTTCTGTATGGAAACTTCCCGATTCATACGACTCGTGTAAGACGTGGCAGCATAGTTCCTCGACTGGCGACTGAGACTCTATACCACTCAAATATCCGCTTATACTGCAATGCTCTCAGGTTAACTAGAGCGTGAAGACTTCTTTGGGGGCTATTGGTACGACGGTGCTATCTCCAAAGTCCACGGATCTATGCTGCGTTACTGTAGTGTTGTAGTATTATTCAGAAATTAGCCTACCCAATCGCAGCTGAGGATGACCAGAAGCTCGTCTCATACCACGGTTTGCTGTCGAGAGCAGACTTCTAGTCAAAATTAAAATGGGCCTCATATTTCATTTCCAGACCCCTGAGCACAGGTTATCAGATCATAAGTTTTTTTTTTTCACCAAACTCCTGACCAACAGTTCCTCGCTATATACAATTCTTAAGCAGGGGGAGACTCGAAGCCCATATTATTGATCGATCGCCGTGGAATTATTCTGTGGGTCGCTTCAGTTAGCCACTGCTACAAGCTTGGTGGACGCGCCGAGACGTATCATTGAATATGCAAGAGGTAGGTGCGTGCTGGCCGGGATGCACTGCGACTTACTATGTAAGCGACAGGAGGAGGTCTTGGCCGATTGATGTCGGATACCACGAATCGTAGGAAAGAAGCGAATGGACACCAAATTAGACAAAATATTTATATACGCGAAGCTATTCGGAAATCATACACATCCGTCAGACGCCCATGCATACTTTATCTCCACCTTCTAATGCGTATATCGTTTTGCCGGCGTAATGTTTATTAACCCGTCGCAGAAGAGAGCACGGCATTTATGCGATGATACGGGAGAGGGATTCTCGAATAAGAAATACGAGAATCCCGAAAATTCAATAAGCCCTAAACCCGGTCGAGGAGGATGGACGTTAGAAGTCCCCCTGTCTACATCCGATACTCAAGAGGAACTATTGGGCCATGATGAGTCCATATGCAGTACGGATACACTTAATGTCATACCCATGGATCCTTCGATGACGTCTCGAAAACCTCCGTACGGCCCGAAGAGGAACAGGCCGGGCTCCGGGAAAATCGCATATCCTTTCGCTTGGTGGAGAAGCCGATCTTCTCCGTTCTCATCAACCGTTGCCGCTGCTAGATATTTACAACCGGGCAAATATTGGTTCGCGTGTGACAACTTTACGTCCTCGAGAAATCAGAACCGCATGGATCAAGCTATGCCTTTGAGGCTACAAACGGACCAAGGGATGGATGGTCCGGCATCATTCCAAACCGCGTTCTCGACCCCTCGGACTTTCCCCGAATTCTCATACCCTACTCCTACATCGGACGTAAATTCTTTCTCTCACTGTGGATCGCCTGAATCCGCGGTTTTTCGGAATTCTACCGTGTGGGATGACTACGATGAGAGATATTTCGCGAGCTCCACATCACCGACAGATTTCTCCTCTAGGAATTCAATGACGGCCGTCCCAGATTACAGCTCTCACGGACTGTCTAATCCCCTAGCCACCGGAACACTTGATCTACCGGAATGGCCACTGAGTCTCAGTTACTCCTCAATGTCTAGTGATGCGAGTTCACACAGCTGTTCACGTCTAGTCTCCGATATTCTACGGGAGCTGAAGCAACGTCGAGGGGTATTACAAGAACCGTTGCTTGCTGGCCAAGGGGGCGTCAAGGCAGGAACAGGGCTGCTCCAGGAGACTCTGGCAGTGAACAAAGGAAATATGGAGCAGATCACTCGGATAATCGGTTGCGGATGCCTAAGCAAAGACGCTAAGTTGACACGGCTTACCATTGCAGTCGTCTTTGAAATCATCGGGAGCTACTCCGCAGTAGTACGAGGAGTCGTCGACGATCGTAGCATGGTGGAAGGACAAGATCGGGCCCATGTCGGAATGATCCTGGGAGAGCTCCCAAGTGTATCTCGTTTGATCGACCTGTTGACAAATCGCTGGTATCAGGGGCATCGTACGATCCTAGCGCTGACACCAACACAAGATATGGTTGACAAGCATGACGACAGCTCCTTATCGTCCTTGACGTTTAGTCATCTCGAGAATAAGCTGAGGCAGAGTCTGCAAGCCACCACGCATAAAATGATGGCATACTGTGGCCGGGTTCAGAGATAAGCGTCCGGGCTCTGACAGCGTGTCAAGCTGCATCAATATGATAAGGGCTTATTACAACTTCTTACAACGGGTTCATTAGCTGTGCAAGATAATTCCCACACAAGAAAGAATAAGGCTATGAACCACACGTACAATACAGGGTGAATAGAGTCAAGGTTGAGTCTAAAATACTTGACCCTAACCGGGTGCTCATATAGAAATTGCTATGTTTGTGACTTGATAGACTATGCATATGGCATTATAGCCCGTTTAATGGCGGTACCGCTAATGGGATGCCAAAAAAAGGCCACATTACTTCAATGAGGCTCAATCCATCTTTGATCCCCTGTCGAATGACACTAGACTCCTGTGTTAAGGGTGAATTAATTACTCGAGTTAACCCGTTTTCAAGAAGAGGGGCTACACTCAAGCAAAACGGAAAGGGCCGACTTTAATTCCACTTAGTAATCCCACATTTTCTCGCTAACGGAGAAATTCCGCTTCTCTCAACGTCAAGGGGCCTCTTTGCTGATACTCGACCAATCAGCACAGCCCGTATACGAACACGGCTCTATTGATCATCTGCCAAGTTCCCCATGGCATGCAAGCCCGGCCTCGGGTTGCATTGTCAGCCGGAGATCCTAGCAATATAATACTGGATACTAGAATGGGCGACGGGGCTCGGTAACTGTCGACGTAGTTTCGAACACAAGATACTTGTTGATCATCCGTTCTCGTCACAAGCTCGATCTTCAGCGTTGCAGCTGGATTACCCCTTCCCCTGCAACCGCGGTTCGCATGCCGCTGTAGCGCTTCCAGTGCACTAGAGCCCGATACAGTCTCTCATATGTCTGGTCGATGAACCTGTCCGGAGTAAAACGGTCTGCCAAGTGTTACGCGGTCTGAGGGATTTGCTGCCGTGCCTTGGCACATGGCGTTGCGGCGGCTGGCTCGGCCCGCTCGAACGGGGCAGACCCGAATGACTCTCGCTAAGGAAAAGCATGAAAACGTAAGAATCCAGTAAATAGGATATGCCTAGTTACCGCGATATGCATTCTTCGTATAGTATGCCATCCATTGCCCTCACACCATGCATTTTCCGCGTATTATATCAGACGGCCTAACTGCGGCTATCGACACAGTCTTCTAACCTAAGACAAGAAATACTACATACCTGCCATTCCAAGATCAGATTACTGTGCCTTGGCTAGAATTTTCTGGTATGGCCCCCAACGCCCAGAGCCGACGTGCCAACTGGGTACAAGCCCGCCAATTTATGATCGTAAATCCCACCCAATCATATAACATCGTAGTAAATGCTGTTAACCGCCCCTTCTGATAAAGGAAGACAACAGGTGCACGGCTTTGGGGGCCTTCTGACATTCTGAGATCCCGAATACTCTGGACGTACTTCTCACAGCTAAGGGGGCTGAGTTACCCGTGCCCAGCATTTCTGCAGGGTAAGCAAGCGGACGATCACGGCCAGACTTCCAAAATTGGACCTGACGTTCCATCTGGTGGGTTATAGGGCCTGTTTAAAGGATTTTGAGGTCACGGCGATGTCGTAATGGCTGCGCGGGCGGCACTAGAGAGTCCGCGCTTTGGATTCCTTATTCGACTCAAGCTCTTTACTTTTTATAAACAGCAGAGCAGGCTATACTAACATTCAAGATATCGCCGCTACCAGCATTATCCGTATGTTCGCCGAGCCCCGGGGAGTGGGGAGCATGAGTTTACTGTCGCTCTTTCGACCCCTTAAACAAGCCCGCTTCGTTAGAGCCAAGACCTACTCTCACGGTAGGAGGGGTCCGTCACCGCAGTCAAGTATCTAAATAGGGGTCACACACAGCGCATTCCTGAATGAGACGAAAAGTCAAGAGATATTTACCTCCTAGAGGGTCCAGTGTGACCCATGTTGGTGCTGACTCTTTTTGACGAATCTCCTCCTCGTATCCGCCCTTTCTTCTCTTTTACCAACCGCCTGGATCTCGTACTCAGTGCAACTCGTCCACTTGGAGTAGCTAGCTCATGTATGGCTGATCTAGCTAGGGCTAGCAATTCTAGAAGCTTGGCGAGAAACACTGAGGCGGGAATCCGGATATTTCGTCGTTTCGTGATGAGTTCCGCTACGGGGAAGCTCTGCCGTATGAATGACCCGCGAAGACGAGGTCCAAATCAAGGGCAGGGGGACGCACGGGACCCTTGCATGCCTTAACGCAGCGGGGATCTCTTGTTCTTACCCGGTAGAGTGAGAAGACACGGAGCTATCCCGGCGGTCCCCCGAAGTTGAGACTACCGGACGGAAGGGTCGGACGGCGCGGTCTCATTATTCATACGGCTTGTCCTCGTCGAGTGAAAATTCTAGCCCACTGCGGAAGGAGGAGGGATGCTTGGGCCGCGTACGTATGAGTAAGGCTTGAGCATATATTGGCCCGCCACTGACTTCTGTAATGCTCCCAAGCAACTCGGACGGCAGGCGCCTACCCGTGTGTATATCTTATAGACTCTCTACCTCATACGAAGCGTATCTAGGGGCCAAGCCGCTCATATAGGGCAGCAACCGAATCCGTCGAGCCAGATTTTGATGGAAGAACCCTGACGACTTGCACCACGGCGCAAAGCATCTCATATCTACTTAGTTATCCGCGGCTGAGTCTTACCAGGAAAACCAGTATTTCACGGCGTATCTGGAAACAAACATAAGCGGCTACTTCCAGGATTTGGATGATTAAGTCCAGATCGATTTGCCTGAAGGGGGATCTAGATAGCCCATTCATCTAGCTTGGCAAGTAAGTTCTAGCCCTAGCAGTTGAGCCACCTTTATCCAGCTCCCGACATATAGGAAACGGGTAACAAAGGTTTAGACAGTAATTATGTTCGACTTCAGAACGGATAATAAAAGCTTATACAAAGGCGGCAGCGATGATTATACGTTTGTGGTCGGAGGTGACTCAACTATTATGGACAGAGTTTACCAGGCTAGCATTTTAGCCCATACCAGCTCTAGGGCATTTTAAAGAGCCATCCTATTTCGGCTATATTTTATTTTTCTTAAATAAGTTAATAGCTGCCAGGTTCCTGGTAACCTGTATGAGCCCCACCCTATTACCCACATGCCAGAAGCTAACGTTTTAGGTGCGATTTTAATTAGTTATTATTATCAGCATATTCCGTTTTTTATACCTACTTACAACCTAACGCAACAAATATGTTGTTATAATACGAGTATTACTTGAAAACGTTGTAAAATACATACAAAATCAGGCGCATCAGGTGGGTACAGGAATTAAGGGTGCATAGGTGGGTCACATAAAGGCTACTAGGAAGCTGACAGCTGTCAAGATGCCTAGGAAAAATAAAATATAGCCGAAATAGGATGGTTCATTTTAAAGCCATGTATATGAGTGAGGCCATGCGGCTCCGTGGGCAGCGGGGAAGCGGTATATGACAACATGGAAATATTTCTACGGTGATAATCTATCGGTGAGTTATAACTCTAGATGAACCATCCGCCATTCTTTCTTCATTCCTCATCGCAACGGAGACGCTTCTGTAGCTCTAAAACCAATGCAGATCATCTCCCATAATCTAATCCGTGGAACTCGACTTGCAAATTTTTGGAACCAATGCAGACAACTCCACTATAAATGACACCACTTCCCGGACCCATTCATTATGTACAAGAGACTTTACAACGTGAGAGCGTTAGAAGGTAGCGACAGCGATAGCAATCGCCTGGTCGTCGGAGTGTGAAATCGAGATGCTGATCTCCTTGACGCCGGCCTTCTTGGCAGCCGTCTCAGCTTCACCGTGAAGCTATTCCTGGTTAGTGACTGATTCGGAGCGTAGGGGAGCTGGGGGGCTTACAGAAACAATCGGGGCACCGACGTCGTTAGACAAGATCTCAATATCTTTTAAGGCTGCGCCAGCACCTTGGCTTTGGACGCCCAGGCTCTTGAACACAGCCTCCTTTGCACTCCAGCGACCAGCAAATGAGCTCTGGGGGCTCGCTGCGTTACGGCAGTACTCGATCTCCTGAGCAGTGAAATTGCGCTCGATAAATGTGGCGTTCTCGATGTTGATGGCCGAGATGTCCTCGACATCAACACCAACCTTGTTATTCTTGCCCGTTTGAAGGTTCCGGGCAAGAGACTCCACCACTTGCTTCGTGTTCTTTGTCTTGGCGGCATGCGGCTCAACTGCCTGCTTGGCAAAGTTGGCAGCGTAGGTGATGTTCTTCGTCTTATCATCAGAAGTCCGGGCGTCAGGGTTGAGCAGCACGCTGCGAAGCTGGTCATCGGTGTATGGAGAGTTGTTCTTGGCCTTGAAGATGGAGTTGTTGATCATTCCGTTGTGCAAGAAACGGTATGCCTTCTTCTGGCGGGCGGTCACCTTCGCAGTGTACTGGGCATATGTCGACTGGTCGAGAACAGCGAACAGGTACTTAGGGTGGACGCCAATGGCCTGCGCGCCCTTCTGACCGAAACCGAAGGATGTGACTGAGAAGGCCTTGACGCCGTCGGTCTGTATGCTTCGGCTGGGGTAAACAATCAGGTCGAATTCCTCCATAACGGGGTCGACATTGTCCGCGTTGCGGTTACCAGGGACGAGACCGGTGTTGAGAACTTGCAAGCAACCGTTCATCATCCATGCACCGGCGGCACCCTTGGGATGACCAGTGAGGTATTTCTGGAAGATACCCAGGACAGCGTTACCCTTTTTGCGGCCAAGGTGGGTCAGCTGCTTGTTGATGACGGACGACTCGTTCTTGTCGTTCGCCTTCGTCGAGGTGCCGTGGAAGGATGCGACATCGAGGTCGTCGATCGTTAGACCCCAAGTTGCAAGGGCTCCCCGCAGAGGGGCGATGCTGTTATCCTGCTTCCAGAAATTGTTGCCCAAGCTGCGGACAGCCTCCGTCTCCTGTCTCGCGGCCTCCTTCTCGATGTGCAGTGCACGCTCCTGAGTGTACGCCTTCTCATCAAACTCAGGCGACTGGGTCTTCATCGCCGCAACTTCTTCATAAAGATATTCAAGCTCTGATTCCTTCCAGCTTCGAATCTGCCTCTTACGGATATCAATCTGTCGGCGGCGGTACTTCAGGTCCAGCAGAGGAGATGGGAACTTCGAGCTGTTCTGCTCACGAGCAGTGGTCAACACGCCTTGACCAGGGGCCGGGACGGAGCGCCCGATCTTGTCACTTGCAGTTGTGGTGAGGGCAAGGATACCGTAGATGGGAAGTCCCATCTCGATAGCAAGCTTAGCCGTCATGATGATCTGGCAACCAGCACCCTGGGACTCCATGAAGCCATTACGCGTCGTAGTAGTCGGTCGAGACATCTCCTTGGGCGTTCGGCCGTGAGCAAACTCGTCAATAGCATTGCTCGTAGCGTTCATCATGGCGAATTCGTTGGAACCTTCCTCGCTGAACTCATCGTAACCGCCGACAATGCAGATACGGGCCTTGCCCTCCATGATGGTATCGTAACCGATGTCGACCGATTCGACCGCAGTAGCGCAGGCACCGACCGGCGTCTTGATGGGCCCCGAGGAAGACAACAGCAACATGTTGACCCAGGCAGCAGCGGTGTTGATGAAAGTCTCTTGTAGGACATCGTTCTGAACAGGGCGATCGAGTTTGCGCTCGACGTACATACCGTGAAGGGCATTACTACCGCCCATGCCGGCACCGATCATGTTACCGACTTCGGACACGTGGACGTACTTGTAGAATTCGTAAGGATCGGTGATACCAGCAGACACCAGAGCTTCGGCAACGGAGACAAGAACGAAGAGAGTGGAGCGATCGACCTGGGAGATGATGTCGTCCTCGATACCGTATCGCTTAGCATCCCACCCAGTAGGGATTTGACCGGCGACTAGACGGTCAAATCTGATGGCCTTGGGGATCCAGAGAGTTGCGCCCTTCTTCATGCGTACAATGTACTCGCCTGATTCAGGGATCTCAAATATTTCGCACTTGTCGCCATGCTCTCTCTTGTATGCTTCGGCGAGGTCCTTGGAAGCCTCAAAGGGCTCAAGGTCTTCATCAATGGCAACTTCCTGCAGAAGTTGCTTCTTTTCGGGATTGTAGCCGAAGAAAAGCTCGGGCTCGACCAGGCGAATGCCAGAGTGCTCAAGAATATGAGACTCATACTTCTGCTTAATGTCCTTGTCATCAACTGGTTCGCCGGTCTTCGCATCAACCCATCCAGAGTATGGCTGACCCTTGATTGGGCCGTTGTGATTCTTAATGAGGCCCATGATCCAGGCCATCTCAACGCAACCCTCAAGAGAGAAGTGGCCATAAGCTTCCATCTCCCAACGGGTTCTCGAATTGCCCCAGGGGCCGACTTCTGCGAAACCGGTGACGACGACGACCCTTTCAAGATCAACCATGCCCTCCAGGTTCTTGTTTAGAGGCTCGATTTCAGTCTTCCAGTCCGGAAGGGTCGGGAAGTCGAACTTGATGTTGGCACGGGGCGCAATGACCTTCTTCTTGTACAAGGCCTCGGAGTTCTCTCCGTTCACAACCTTGTTCTCGATGGCAGTCTCCTTCGTAACAGCACGGCGAATTTCACTCGTCTCCATGATATCCTTGCGCAGCCTGGTCATGGTTTCGTTCAGATTGGGAATGAACTGAAGACCACCGTTCAGGTCAGCGAAGACAGGCTCGTTCTGGCAGATGTCAGCAATGTCCGGGGACATGAGGCCGAGCAGATTGAAGGCCATCTCCTGCTGTGAGAAGGTGCGGACACCAAAAGCTTCAACACCTTCAGCAACGATATTGTTGCCAGACATGAGACCAGTGCCACGCGTCCAACCAATGACAGCACCAGTGATGGAAAGGTAGTTCGCCCAGTCTTCGGAGTGCCAACGGTTGAAGAGGGTTTCCAGACCAAGCTTGGACTCGGAGTAAAGACCATCGTTTCCGAAAGTACCGTGGTTTGGCGAGAGAGGTAGGATGACCTGCGCCGGACGAGTAAGGTAGCCATGCTCATCCTTCTGGGACTTAACCGCTCCAAGAAGACGTATGACGTTGGTGAGCATAATACGGTGCGCCAGCTCGGATCTGGAGTCAATGCCATCGATCTGTCGGCCCTGCTCAGGGATGGCAGCGAAAGGAACGATGTAGTCAAGATCCCAGCCGAGGCCGTTCTTCGTGTCGTATATGTAGCTAACAAGGGCCTCGACATCCTGCTTGCTGCCACCATTAAACGGAACGACGACAAGCTGAGATCCACGGGCGCCGAACTTGGCATACATAGCCTGGTAGTATTGAGTGACCTCTGGTGAGAAGCGGCTCGTTGTCACAATAACCTTAGCACCTCCGCTGATGAGGCCGGAGAGCACTTCGGCACCGATCGATCCAGCTCCAGCACCAGTCATGAGGGCGTATTTGCCTTCGTATGAGATACCGTTTCTGGCAGCCGCTTCCAAGACATCCAAATATACCCCTGTGAGCTTCTTGCTGTATTCCCAGCCATGGAGGGTGGAACGCTTCAGGTGCAGGAAGGGAATCGTCTCCATCTTGCCCTTGCCGACCTGGCTACTGCCCTTCAGACTGCTGGACTTCTTGACGAGACCATTGGCCTTGCCAGAGTCCTTATTGAGAATCTGACTCTCGTTCATTGCCAGGGAACGGAGCACATTCCCGTACAGGGCTTTGAACTCGAGTTTGGCGGTCTTGGACATCTTGTGCTGCTCTTTGATGAGCTTCACGAGGCGGCCAAGGTCATTTTGCACCTTAGTCCGGCCACCGTACTCAGAGATCTTACCACCCTCCGCCATCTGCCGAACGTAGTGTTCGAGTTTGCGGCAGTTTGCTCGCGGAACTTCCTCATAGGCGAGGTTACCACGCGCATCAACAGTAGTGTGAGGCCCGGTGGGGACATTGACGTCCTTGTAGACTGGCGGCACGCTCAAGACGTCCCTGCAGTTCTCGATCAGCTGCTCGCCAAGTTCCTTAGCAAGCTTGTAGGTCTCTCCCCGCTCGGTGGGACAGTTGTCGATATGATACTGCATGAACTCGAGCAGTTTTGGGTTCGATTTGCTCATAATGCGAATACACTGGCTGACGATTTCACGGTCAACGACCTTGAGTTTCCCGAACAGCACGTCGTAGTACATGGAGAGGACATCTTGACGGGCCCAGTTCCACGATGAGTCGTAAGATCGAGCCTTGAGCGGACTGAAGGATGGCTCAATTCCGGATGCGTAGAAGTCGCCATGCTCGGCAGTCCAGAGGTCTATTTGCGCCTGCAGGACGGCCTGAGACTGCTGTGTAGCTTGAGCTGCCTTCTCGCCAGCTCGTAGGTCAATCTTCAGATACCGCGCGAGTAGTTCAAGTTGGTTCTTGTACAGAATCTTCTGGTCTTTGGTAAGCGCATCGAGAGCCTCGGGGTCCATCATCATGGCGCCGCCACTGCCACCAGCGGGGCCAGCAGCCGCCGCCGTTGACAAACTGACGCCGGCGTGGGAAGCATATTTCTGCGTGACGTCGTCGAAGAATGCTTTAGCATCGGCCTCGGAGGCCAGACGAGACGCTGGCTCCATAGTGATAGCGAAAACAAGGACACCGTCTTGTCTTCCGGGGCCAAGCCCCCACCGGGTCTCTAAATACTTTCGTGCCGTGGTGATATTAAAGCCACCCGGCATCTTAGAGGAGATAACACGAGCAATCAGCCCCTGCGTCGTCTTCCCAAGCTGGCCGTTGAATGTCGCCTGCATCAGCCCACCCAGTTCATCGAGCGGAGTATCTTCCGGCTTCTCGGGCGTCGACCCGAATTCCTTTCCTAGATCACCGAGAATTTCGTTTTGAAGGGTAGATTTGCCTATAATATCGTGTCAGCTAACACGCAACAGTTTGCTCCCACGCTTATTGCACATACCTCCTACAAGGTCCTTGATCGCCTTGCTCAGGGGAATTTCAAGGAACGGCTTCTTCAACTTTTGTGCAATTAACGCTCTCACGATATCCATCGCCGGTATTGGCGCATCTGCTACAGCTGCAGCTGGGCCTGCACTGGGGGCCGGAGCTGCCGCAGGAGCTGCTGCCGCCGCCGGGACTGGGGCTGGCGCAGCACTGGACGAGCTAGGTTGAGCAGCGGCTGCGGGTTCTGATTCCTCCTCAATCGGGTCGCCTTCGTAGTAGATTTCCTTTCCATCTTTAGCAGAGCAGAGGATTTGCCGTTGTAGAGATTTCGCAGCATCGAAGGCTTCATATTTTGATGCGATTGTTCGCTTGGCCATCACACCCAATGTGTCGGCGGGACCAATCTCGACGATACGCTCTGCTTGCTGTTCGGCAAGAAGGACATCCTGGGTTTCGATCCATCTTACGGGCGAGGCGAACTGGTATGCGAGCAGCTCAACCAGTAGGGTATGTGCAAGCTCTTGCTCGACCTCGGGGCGCATGTTGGCAGTTGTCTCGAGGAGATTATGTATATTCGGGCGTAGGTGGGAAGACGTGTGGGGGGATTAGGGAGCAGATGGGCAGAGACTGCTCCAAATTGGGTATCTCTTAATATATTCCGGTTATCTATCGCCTTTGGGAGGACGACCGGTGAACTGTCAGACGGTAAGCTTCGAGGTCAATGGCCACAGTGTAAATTTTTTCTTTCCCCCAAGGCTGCTGTCAGGAGGCTTTGTATGTGAGAGGAGGGGAAGGAGGGGGGCACGGAGACATACAGGTATAGTATCTACAATGTCGAAGCCCGGACCAAGCTCGACTAGGTGCTGGCTTCCCGAGAAGAAGTCGAGCAAGCAAGGAATAGCTTCGTTATTTCGAGGTTGGAAGGGGGGGACAACTAGTTGAAGAGAAAAATAAGGGATAGAGGCAAGATAGATACGGGAAGGGATGGAACGGCAGGAAGGATGTAACAATATGTTTGTTGGAATACCGTAGTCTAGTAGTACCTGTATTGTACGTATTCCGTACGCCTAGTCCGTGAAATGAATTTTGGTTGGCGGTGGTGATCTTGATTTTGCTCGGTGTGTCCACCCACCTCAGCACCTTTTTTTGGTTGGCAGATGGTTCGCAGCGGGTACCACGGGCAGGACAGAGAAAGGGCGGATCGTCTCCAACATGAGCATGTCATTAAGGTCTTCTGCAAGTATTTCATGTACAGTCTGACGCCTTACTGCAGCTCCCACGAGTCGAATTGATTCTATTTTACGCGAATTGTACCATTTGCACCAAGACGAGGGTTGGCACAAGTGTTGCTTATTCCTACAATACATGGTGATGTAGCTTTCCCAAATGTTGAATTGGCCCCAGAATTTTAGAATGGCTACTAAGCTTACAAGGGGGGTCAACTAAAGTTTAGCTCCAAGGCTAGAAGGTTGTCTTGTGCTTCCCTTCGGTAGGAGGTACCTTGACAAGTCACAAGTTACCATGTAAAATCCGCCGGTCACCTCTGTGCACAGAGCATACGAGAATCTAACGGTTAGAACTGCCTACCTTTGATTACCGTAGAAAAGACATTTCAGGGTCGTCCTTCATAGATGAAGCCTCCAACGCTTTCAGGCTGATATATGCCAATTGTTGCATTTGCATCGAGGTTCAATAATAGGTCCCATAAAACGTTGAATCCATGGGGTTTATTCTGAAGCCGAGAGTTGTCAACTACAAATTACAACTAACCAAATATTGCATAGATCGAAGCGCTCTCTCCAGTTCATGGCCAGGACCCTTCCCCACAGCAGATCGTGGCAAGTCCCAATTACGGAAGGAAAAATCGCGAAAACCCTTCGCAGTCGGATCCTCAAGTCTTGGTGGTCCGCGTGATTCAAGTTCAGGATGCTCCTTTGGAGCCCCCTGGCCTCTATACTTTCCTACGTTACAGACATTCATTGTTGGATTGCAGGAATGACCTGAAGCGAGTTGGATTGCCACTTGTGCTTAGTCTAGACACTGCTCGATCTGATATTATTGCGGACCGGGGCCAGTCCGGTCTTACAGTGGTGCCCCTCCACCTACACGGAGACGTTCCTGGCGGGGCTGCTTGCCGAGTCGCAGTGCCACGCATCCGGACGGGTGGAAAGAATATAGCGAACCAAACGGCCATGTACAGGTACTTCCGAGCCTCAATACATACCTTATCCGTAGACCGTATACGCAGCCCTCTCTTATCTCCAGATTCGTGTGGTTTTCCTGGCTACTACCGTATGATGGGTAAGTCTAACATCCTCGGGCAGTATCTCTCCAAATGCTCGACGACCGGATTTTCTTCAGTTGGCCAGTTTCTCGCACTAGCTGATACCTGACATGGATGTTTTTATTCCGCAAGGCACCAAGTGCAGCTTCAGGGCTTATGTCTACTGCAGGTTTCAGATTATCAACTCCAGTGTGTGCTATTTCTAAAAACAGCATCCGCGTGTCAGTTATCACGCATCTCTCATGTGTCTAGTCAAGTTCGCGAAGGGACCATTCCCGCGCTTGGGTGAAACAACAAAATCGGCCAGCCGTCAGATCAGGCCGCTCCGGCACTTGCATGGATCGAAAGTACATGCTGCTGGAGTATGTCGTTGTGGTTGTTGTTGTTGTTGCTCAACTCATAGCGGCCAGCTCATATTCAGTAGCGGGATATGTTCTATTCTGGTGATTGTGCGTCCCTCCTTCTACAGCAATACTACATTAATTCCTACGACCTCTTGATATTCCGGCTCCTGCTCCTAGCCTCGCCTTCGAGAAAGAGATGGATATCAGCACCTACTGCCTCCAGGTCAACTGACCAATGAGGCAATCGGCGGTCCCAGCTCAGCTCAGCCCTACCTCCGTATCGAATGATCTAATGCTGCCGTTACACCACCTCGGCCTGCCTATTAGAGACTGGCATAGCCTGATTGGCTATGGATCACATGTTTCCGTGCGGGAGGTAGCGTGGCCATCGAGGATAAGCAAGGGCGAGCCCTCCTGGCTTCAGCATTTAGTGAAGACGATTGGTTACCCCCTGACATAATATCTCCGAATGCATATCTGAACACGGATAAGGAGAAGGCTGATATCATCAGTAATAGCTACATTTAGTGTCGGCATAGCCAGCCATATGTAGGTGGAGATTCTAGAAAATCGATGATAACGTCAGATGAACCATAAATGAAGACTTGGGGACGTGACGCTAGTCCAATACCATTATCTACTAGTAGTCGAAGATCTCCCGGTCGAATTGTTCTACGCTCAAGCAGAATTACAAGTGGCATGCGAAGCTGCCTACTTTACCAAGGTAGACATATATGGCCCTGAAGCAGACGATAGCAAGACTCGTGATGTGGGGAAGCCAACCCAAAGCCTCTGAATCCAGGACGCTTTCATGCATCTTAGTAATACTGACCGGGCCTATGCGGATATGGTTACTAAGTTGACGATATAAAGTTAGATAGATAGATGTATCTGTGTAAGGGGATGGAGGTGTAAGCAAGATAGCCGCCGGGCTGGGCGTCGAGATCCGTCGGTACCGTAGGCGCATACATGCAACTCATCCGGTAGGTACTGATACAAAGCCGTACGCTACCTCCAGTCGCTGAAGGCTTCCCAATCGCTGCATCCCTGCCGTGGATCTTAGGCCGGTAAACTGCAGGTGTGGGGCCTGTGGCACACCATTCCCCGAATTGCCCCAACAAAGATGCTTGAGATTTTTTTTGGCGAGACAGCTCCAGACGTAAAATGAAGGAACCGGTAAGAGCTTTACAGTCGTGTCGTTGAGTTGTATAGAGTGACGGATTAACCCGATAAGGGAAACCTTAGACGGAAGAAGGGAAAGGTATTTTGAAGCAGGTACGGATTACCGCTTTTACCATACGATTTTCAAGAGCTGATACTGGGTACTTAGTATATCCCCTACTCCACCATTGAGTCCTATCAATTGGTGTTGGATGGTGTAGGTGGATTTGCTTGTCAACTGTCGAAAAGTACCTAACAACAAAGACAAGACCTGGTGGACTGCTACATCTCAGTGTGTAATCCCACCCTCTTCTAGAGCTTCTTTCCCCCCCTCTTAAAACACTTTCCCCCCCTTCAACATCTGCAAATCATCCCTCCATTGCACTTGCTTACTTGTAGCAAGCCTCGACCCGCCGCACTTAGGAGGTAAGTGTAACTACTTACTATACCTACTTGTCTCCTCATCTCCTTGCACTTGTGCGTGCAGTCGTCTTCCCTCGCCAGTGACGCCTTATTAAGATCTAGTTCAAGCAAGCCAGGAGAAAGAAACGCTCCTATCTACCCTACATCACCACCACCACATCTCCGCAATCGCTTCAGTATTCTCACCCCTCCCTTCGCTAAAGGCGGCGTCGTTACGTGGGTAGGATCCCTGTGGAAAGCCCTTGACCACAAAATCTCCTGCTCTTTACTGAGTCTACGGAGTAAAGATTGACTGTAAGAGAATTTAGACTAGCGCTTGAAGTGCATATTGCCGTGGGGAGGGGCTAACTAGGCTAAGGAGACGTCTAATTCTTCGTCCTGTTGGATTTTTCCACCTAATCCTTTATACCCGTTAATCAAGATGTACGGCGCGGGTACCGGCACCGGTCCTCAGACCGGAGTCTCGACTCCTAGAACTTCAGCGTCCCTCCGACCTCTTACTCTCTCACATGGCTCCTTGGAGACGGCGTTCCTTATACCGACCAGCCGGCACTATCACGCTTCACAACTCCGAGACCGGTTCACGGCGACTCTCCCAACGCCCACAGACGAGCTGGCCCAAGATGATGAGCCTTCATCCGTAGCCGAATTGGTGGCGAGATACATGGGTTTCGTTGCGCGGGAAATCGAAGAGGGCGAGGACGATGAACATGGCTCCTACGAAGAGGTCTTGAAGCTCGTCCTTAATGAGTTCGAGCGCATGTTCCTTCGCGGCAACGATGTGCACGCCCTTGCCAAGAACCTGCCCGGTATATTGGAGAAGCAGATTGCAGTCGTCCGGTGTTACTACGCGGCTCGTTCGGTCACGAATCGCGTAATCAGGCCACATGAATCTGCCCTTACGAGGGCCGCAGAGGACGGGGATGCTGTCATCTACAGCATATTCGGTGGCCAAGGCAATATTGTCGAGTATTTCGACGAGCTCCGCGAAGTCTACGAGACATATCCTTCATTTGTAGGCGACCTGATAACCTCAGCGGCTGACCTCCTCAAAACTCTCTCGCTCGATTCCAGAATCCAAAAGCTTTACGCCAAGGGCCTTGATGTCCTGGACTGGTTACACACGCCGGATTCGACTCCCGATGCCGACTACTTGGTTTCCGCACCAGTCAGTCAGCCCCTAATCGGTCTGGTGCAGTTGGCACACTATCAAGTTCTTGCCAAGGGCCTCGGAATTCACCCCGGCATTCTACGGGAGCGAACCCGAGGCGCCACCGGCCACTCTCAGGGAATTGTGGTGGCTGCCGTCGTTGCCGCCGCGGATTCGTGGGAGTCGTATGAGGAGCTGGCCAAGGATGCTCTTACCATTCTCTTCTGGATTGGCGCCCGCAGCCAACAAGTCTTCCCCAGAACCTCCATGACACCGAATGTGCTACAAGATTCGAACGACAACGGCGAGGGTGAGCCGACGCCCATGTTGAGTATTCGAGATTTGCCCCAGAGCGAGGTGCAGAAGCACATCGATGCTACGAACCAGTACCTCCCCGAGGACCGGCATATCGCCATATCCCTGGTGAACAGCCCGCGGAATATGGTCGTGAGTGGTCCGCCGATGTCGTTGTATGGTCTGAATCTGCAACTGCGGAAGGTCAAGGCTCCTACCGGCCTCGATCAGACCCGGGTTCCGCATACTCAGCGTAAAGTTCGATTTGTGAACCGCTTCCTCCCTATCACGGCGCCTTTCCACAGCAAGTATTTGGCTGATGCGACAAAGTTGGTGGATGAGGATCTCAAGGATGTCAAGATCGACGTTAAGCAACTCGGCATCGCCGTCTACAATACCCACACTGGAGCCGATCTTAGGGATGAAGTAGATGGTGACATTGTACCGTCCTTGGTTCGGATGATTACAAGAGATCAAGTCAACTGGGAAATCGCGACCGCCTTCCCCGATGCGACCCACGTGCTGGATTTCGGCCCTGGTGGCATTTCTGGCATTGGTATCCTGACCAACCGTAACAAAGAGGGTACTGGCGTGCGCGTCATTCTGGCTGGAAACATCGACGGCAGCGTCCAGGACGTTGGTTACAAGGCCGAGCTCTTCGACCGTGATGAGGAACATGCTGTCATCTATGCAGATAACTGGGTCAAGGAATATGGCCCCCGCTTGATCAAGACCAAGGGCGGAAAGACGTACGTGGACACGAAGATGAGCAGACTTCTCGGCCTCCCCCCTGTCATGGTGGCAGGAATGACGCCATCGACTGTCCCGTGGGATTTCGTTGCGGCGACGATGAATGCCGGGTATCAAATCGAGTTGGCCGGTGGTGGTTACTACAACGCCAAGACCATGACTGAGGCGTTGACAAAGATTGAGAAGGCTATCCCGGCTGGGCGTGGTATCACTGTCAACCTTATCTACGTTAACCCCCGAGCAATGGCGTGGCAGATTCCTCTGTTGGGCCGCCTGAGATCGGAAGGCGTCCCCATCGAAGGCCTTACGATCGGCGCAGGCGTTCCCTCGATTGAAGTTGCGCAGGAATATATCGAGACGCTCGGTCTCAAGCATATTTCCTTCAAACCCGGTTCCATGGAGGCCATCCAGTCCGTCATCAACATCGCAAAGGCCAACCCGACGTTCCCCGTCATTCTACAGTGGACTGGCGGTCGTGGTGGTGGCCACCACTCTTATGAGGACTTCCACCAGCCTGTACTGCAGATGTATAGTCGTATCCGACGGTCAAGCAACATCATCTTGGTTGCCGGCAGTGGTTTCGGTGGTGCTGAGGACACCTACCCCTATCTGACTGGAGAATGGTCAAAGAAGTACGGCTACCCGCCGATGCCTTTTGACGGCTGCATGTTTGGCAGTCGGATGATGGTCGCCAAAGAATGCCATACTAGCAGAGCCGCGAAGCAGGCCATAGTTGATGCTCCCGGAGTCGGCGATGACCAATGGGAGAAGACCTACAAGGGTCCAGCTGGTGGTGTAATTACTGTCAGATCAGAGATGGGCGAACCGATTCACAAGCTCGCCACGCGTGGTGTCAAATTCTGGGCAGAGATGGACCAGAAAATCTTCTCTCTGCCCAAGGAGAAGCGTGTTGCCGAGCTCAAGAAGAACCGGGAGTACATCATTAAGAAGCTGAACGAAGACTTCCAAAAGGTCTGGTTCGGTCGTAACAAGGCTGGCGAGACTGTTGACCTTGAGGACATGACCTACGGCGAGGTCGTCCGGCGACTGGTTGAGCTCCTTTACGTCAAGCATCAGTCCCGCTGGATTGATCCGTCGTACATGAAGCTCACCGGCGACTTTATCCACCGTGTCGAGGAGCGGTTCACCGTTGGTGCCAACCAACCATCTCTTCTGCAGAGCTACTCCGATCTCAACGAGCCTTTCGCCACTGTAGAGAGGCTTCTCTCTCACTACCCTGAAGCCGAGACCCAGATCATTAACGCCCAAGATGTCCAGCATTTTATCCTTCTCTGCCAGCGCCGTGGCCAGAAGCCCGTCACATTTGTCCCGGCCCTTGACGAGAACTTTGAGTTCTTTTTCAAGAAGGATTCCCTGTGGCAATCCGAGGACCTCGATGCTGTGATGGATCAGGACGTCGAGCGGACCTGCATTCTCCAGGGCCCAATGGCTGTCAAATTTTCGACTGTCATGGACGAGCCTATCAAGGACATCCTCGATAGCATCCACAATTCTCACATTGCCAGCCTTACGCAGGATGTGTACGGCGGCAATGCTGAAGCCATCCCGATCATCGAATACTTCGGAGGCAAGCTCGTCGACCCGGAGATTCCCCTGGATATTGAAGGCCTCACTGTGTCGTATGACAACCAGAAGAACACCTACCGCCTCTCATCGTCGCCAAATGTGGCATTGCCCTCTGTCGACTCGTGGCTTTCTCTTCTCGCGGGCCCGAATCGTTCCTGGAGACACGCACTGTTCACTTCCGACGTCATCGTCCAAGGGCAGAAGTACCAGACTAACCCTATGAAGAGGGTGTTCGCCCCTGTTCGAGGGCTTTTCGTCGAGATCCATTATCCTAACGACCCAAGCAAGACTTCCATCATTGTCCGAGAACAGCCAAGACATAATAAATACGAGGATGTTGTTGAGGTCAAATTGGATAGCAACGGCATCATCGTTGTTAACTTAATCAAGGAGACTACTGCCCTTGGTAAGCCTGTCTCCTTGCCTCTATGGTTCACCTACAAACCCGAGGCTGGCTACGCTCCCATCCATGAGGTTATGGAGGGCCGCAACGATCGAATCAAGGAGTTCTACTGGCGTGCATGGTTTGGTGATGACGAGTTCGACCTTGATACACCTGTTACGAGCAGGTTTGACGGTGGAGAGACCACAATCACTAGCGAGGACATCAATGACTTCGTGCACGCTGTTGGAAATACTGGCGAGGCTTTCGTTGACAGACCCGGCAAGGTGATGTACGCACCCATGGACTTCGCGATTGTTGTCGGATGGAAAGCCATCACGAAGCCGATCTTCCCCCGCCAGATCGATGGCGACCTGCTTAAGCTTGTCCATCTGTCTAATGGTTTCCGGATGCTGCCCGGTGCCGAGCCTCTCAAGAAGGGTGATCACGTCAAGACAACAGCCCGCATCAATGCTGTCATCAATCAAGAGTCTGGTAAGATGGTCGAGGTCTGCGGCACCATCCATAGAGACGGCAAGGCCGTTATGGAGGTCACCTCGCAGTTCTTGTACCGGGGTACCTACACCGACTTTGAGAACACCTTCCAACGCAAGGTAGAGGCACCCGTGCAAGTCCACCTTGCCACAACCAAGGACGTTGCTATATTGAAGTCCAAGGATTGGATCCAGCTTGACAAGGATGACAGCGAGCTCCTCGGCCAAACGCTAACGTTCCACTTGCAAAGTTTTGTTAAGAATAAGAATAAGACCCTCTTCAGCAGCGTCACCACGCGTGGCCATGTCGAACTTGAACTTCCCACGAAGGAGATCATTCAGGTCGCGACTGTCGACTACGAGGCCGGTGTCTCTTACGGAAACCCCGTTCTTGACTACCTCGAGCGCTTCGGCACTTCGATTGAGCAGCCCGTCAACTTCGAGAACGCCATTCCTCTTAATGGCAAGACGCCCCTGCAGTTGAAGGCCCCTGCTTCGAACGAGAATTATGCCAAGGTCTCTGGTGACTACAACCCTATCCACGTCTCGCGGGTCTTCGCTAGCTATGCCAACCTGCCGGGAACTATTACCCATGGCATGTACTCAAGTGCTGCTGTGCGCAAATTAGTGGAAACCTGGGCTGCCGACAACAACGTCGCACGTGTCCGCAGCTTCCAGGCGTCGTTGGTTGGTATGGTACTTCCCAATGATGACATCCAGGTCCGACTCCAGCATGTCGGTATGGTGGGTGGCCGCAAGATCGTTAAGGTCGAGGCTAGCAACAAGGAGACCGAAGAGAAGGTTCTCCTGGGTGAGGCCGAAATCGATCAGCCTGTGACTGCATATGTCTTTACTGGTCAAGGTTCCCAAGAACAAGGCATGGGCATGGATCTATACGCCAGCAGCCCGGTTGCCCGGGAGGTTTGGGATAGAGCCGACAAGTATCTCTTGGACAACTATGGTATGTTCTCCCCCCGATTGATCACTGGCGTGACCGCAAAGCTAACCGCTTGCTAGGCTTCTCTATCCTAGATATCGTCCGGAATAACCCCAAGGAACTCACTGTTCATTTCGGCGGGGCCCGCGGCAAGGCCATCCGGGAGAACTACATCACCATGACCTTCGAGACCGTCGCAGCCGACGGAACCCTCAAGTCAGAGCGTATCTTCAAGGACATCACTGAGAAGACCAGGTCGTACACCTACAAGTCCCCCACGGGTCTCCTATCGGCGACGCAATTTACCCAGCCGGCCCTCACACTCATGGAAAAGGCCAGCTTCGAGGACATGAAGGCTAAGGGGCTCGTCTCGAAGGAGGCTACCTTCGCCGGTCACTCCCTCGGCGAGTATTCCGCCCTGACCGCCATGGCCAACGTCATGCCTATTGAGTCCTTGGTATCGGTCGTGTTCTACCGCGGTCTGACTATGCAGGTGGCTGTCGAGCGAGACGAGCAAGGCCGATCCAACTATTCCATGTGTGCTGTCAACCCCAGTCGTATCTCGAAGACGTTCGATGAGGAAGCTCTTCGCTTTGTCACCGCAAATATCTCCGAGGAGACGGGCTGGCTGTTGGAAATTGTCAACCTGAACATCGCCAACATGCAGTACGTCTGCGCAGGTGACCTGCGCGCCCTCGACACCCTCACAAGTGTCATGAACTTCCTGAAGGTCCAAAAGGTTGACATCGTGCAACTGAAGAAGGATCTCAGCCCAGATAAGGTGAAGGAACACCTCGTAGAGATCATCAAAGGTTGCAAGCAGCAGGCTGAGGCCAAGCCTCAACCCATTGATCTCCAGAGAGGATTCGCTACAGTCCCTCTCAAGGGCATCGATGTGCCTTTCCATTCCTCCTTCTTGCGCTCGGGCGTCAAGCCCTTCCGATCTTTCATTCTCAAGAAGATTAACAAGACCACGATCGACCCCGCCCTACTGATCGGGAAGTACATTCCCAACGTCACTGCACGGCCATTTGAGCTTACCAAGGAGTACTTCCAAGACGTGTACAAGCTCACTGGTTCGCCTAAGATTGCCAACATTCTGCAGAACTGGGAGAAGTACCAGGACGATACCCCAACAGTCAATGGTACCAATGGTTTCCCTGAAGAAATCCAAGTCAATGGTCAATAGACACCGTTACATTAGACATGAGCGATAAAAGATGCATGTTTGGGTCGGAAAAGGGGGTCTCAAGTTTCCTAGATATGAGAGTCACGAGGTTCATGTACATTGTTGTTTAATCTTTGATGAGCCATGGTCATGCTCCTGCATCGGCGTTCTGGGCTTGGGAAATGCTCCGTCTGTTTTTCATGTTACCCTCATAGATTTAAAGTGGCTTTAGCAGTTAGAAAGAAGTATATATCCGACAAGTTCAATTCATTCTGTGTTGAGTAGTCCTAGTGTCTCACCCTGTGGGAGTCCACTTCTATACCCAACCCTTCTTGAGATCGAGCTGCTACATAGACGTCGCGGTCGTTCAACCCAAGCATTCATACCGGTCTTCGCAGCATGGTAGCTAGTAATGCATTGATTCTTGTGGCTGTCGCCAACCTGAACGGGCAGTTTCGACATCTCATTTCGGTATTAATGCCATCCCAGCGATAGGCCCCTTGCGGACCTAGGGGGTCAGTAGTAGGAGTTTGAGCATCCCGCTCGTAGGGGCGGATGCCATTGTTCTTGCGCTTGTCGACCTGTTGCATCACCCTGCCTTGTTGGGAGGGAAGGCAGACAGATGTGAGTGGGACAACCGAAGGCGCAGATCTAATAACCCGTGGCATTGTTAATAATTAAGGGGCTGGGAGCGTCTTCTTGCTTGCATCTGAGACAAACATACAGGCTTCTGCGAAAGCTAGTCTAGTTTGTGAATACCTCCGCAGAACCGCGAAGCGGTGACCGGGCAGCTCGATACGCTGGGCCGCTTTTCTGCCGGTATCTCTCCGTCGTCGCAAAATATAACTGGCCGAGCCTTCTTTCCCGCCTTCTCCATAGGCTTGTGACCTGCTTGGCGGATTCATGGAGTGTGGATAGCGGATGGGGGGAACCTGCCTACGGCTGCTCGAACGCTCCATGACAGGGCCTCACATTTTGCCGTCTCTACTGCAGAGTTCATAGGTGGTGTTGGTGATGCCGAAAAGCTAAACGCATGGGTTATTAGCTGCAGTTGGCAATTTGCGGGCCGTTAGCCATTAAGTCGCCAAAGGCCCAAACCAGCCTCATCTATAAAATACTACGTTATTACCACAACTACTGTTATACCAGCGCAGCGCATATAACCCAGGTTATATTTACGTTCCCCAGAGGTCTAAGGGGCCGGAGGAAGGGTATCCATTAACATATGCGATGGAAAATGCGACGTAAGTTGCTTGCAGTGGTCTCACAAAGCTGGTGGATGGTCTGAATGGGCTATGTCCAAATGCGGTTAGTGGCCAGTTCGTATATCTTTTTGGACTGGTGCGTTTAGTTCTGGTATTGGCCAGGTCTCCTGTTCGATGGCAGTTGAACGTCGCACAGGGCAGAATGAGACACGAGCTGTGTTAAATGACGAGGTCATTGAATTAAAGTCTGAACCACTTATAAGAGACGCAATCAGAGCGGCATCGGACCCATACATATTGACAACCGTTCAAGTAGCTTCGGCGCATGAACAGGTGTCACAGATATACCAAGACGGAGTCGCCGCTCGAAACCGGATATCAGAGTATCTTGCGATCAGGTGCCGACGCCATCGAGCTGAACCGCTACGTCTCAGGCGCAAAGGGCGTCATACTGTTACTATAGTAGACAAATAGTAGATTGTTCCAAAACTTGTGCGAGGTACGTTCACATATGGACCAATCATTAATCTCCTACCCTGCAGCAGAACTGAGGGCGGTCTACTGTAGACTCACCTGTTGAGCCTCCGGGCCTATTACAACGTTCCGGAGCCTGAATAGGTAAGTCGGACGGTTCCGACGCCGATGCCACGGACCCTAATTAAGTGGGGCATATCTCATCGTGTAGGATTTCGTGGGGCTTGGCATCCGGCGCGTCGCGTCAAACCGGAATTTCGTAACACTTCACCATCTTACCTTAAGTTATGCATCTACCGTTAAATTCGCCCGTACCAACCCCATCATTCTAGTAACAACACAATTTTTACATCCTATTCATACTTCATTTCGTCATGCCAGCTCCGAAGCGCTCACGCGGCGAG
This sequence comes from Monosporascus sp. GIB2, assembly GCA_004155935.1. Taxonomy (NCBI): domain Eukaryota; kingdom Fungi; phylum Ascomycota; class Sordariomycetes; order Xylariales; genus Monosporascus; species Monosporascus sp. GIB2. Next base: position 48,129 of record QJNV01000313.1, on the reverse strand, counting down.
GATCTGGAGGCTGCTCAGAAGGCTCCCGCCGTTAAGAAGTCAAAAGTCGCCAATGGGGATGTGCCTGCGCCTGCGCCTCGGGGTCGCGGCCGACCGCGTCGCGCAGACGACGCGGCTCGGACGAGCGCCCCGGCGCCGGTCCTCAACACCAGGCCGTCGCAGAAGCTGGACATCTATGTCTTCGGCGCCGGAGAGTTCGGTGAGCTCGGACTGGGTAATAAGAAACACGAGGACAAGCGGCCGACGAACGTCAAGAAGCCGCGCCTCAACCATCTCCTGTCCGCCGACAAGGTCGGTGTCGTGCAGATTGCCTGCGGTGGTATGCATAACATCGCGCTCACGCATGACAACAGGGTCTTGACCTGGGGAGTCAACGATGATAAGGCCCTCGGCCGCGAGACGAACTGGGAGGGCGATGATGACGACGACGACGACGACGACGACGACGATGCGGGCCTGGACCCCCAGGAGAGCACTCCTGCTGAAGTTGACTTCAGTTCATTAGACAAGAAACCCAACTTTGTTCAAGTTGCTGCTACTAATTCGGCATCCTTCGTTTTGAGTGACGATGGATACGTGTATGGATGGGGCACATTTAGGGTATGGGTTCTTGGACATTATCTATTCTGGGCTTCGTTTACTAACATACTCGTCAGGGCTCCGACGGCATTCTTGGATTCAGTCCAGAGGTCGAGGTCCAAGCAAGGCCGGTTAAGGTTGCCGGACTTGAAAACATCACTACTCTGGCTGCTGGGTCTGATCACATGTTGGCACTCGACCGCGATGGAAGAGTTTTCACATGGGGCAGCGGTGGTCAGTACCAGCTTGCCCGGAAACCCGTCTCAAGACATGGCGGGCCCAAGGCAACGCTACAACCCATGGTATGCGGACGCTTCACGAAGGGCCGGCATGCTGTGAAGATCGCTGCTGGCGCCTACACCGGATTCTACATCGATAACCGCAGTAACGTCTGGTCTTGGGGTCTGAATAACTATTCACAGACCGGCCATTCCGACCAGGCAGGAAAGAGCAATGCCGTCGTGCCCGCCCCGACCGTAGTCCGCGCGTTCCAGAAGAAAGGCATCATTCACATCGACGGGGGGGCGCACCATTCGCTAGCGTGCAGTTCTGGGGGCGAGTTGTTCACGTTCGGCCGAGTCGATGGGCATCAAGTCGGGTTGAGGGAAGACGCGTTCAACGAGGAGAACACGATTTTTGACCCGACAGGTAAACCACGCATCCTGAAGATCCCCACCATCGTTCCAGGTAAGCAAGCAGACCCTCGCCTCTCCAAATACGGGGGCCGTGGTACTAACTCGCGCGGCACAGGTGTCAAGGCTTCATTCGTCGCGTCCGGCAGCGACACGAGCATCGCCATCTCGCCCGACGGGAGGGGATACTCCTGGGGATTCTCGGAGAACTATCAGACTGGCCAAGCCACCAGGAAAGACGTTGAGGTTCCTACGCCCATCGAGTCCGATGACCTTGCCGGGAAGCGCCTCGTGTGGGCTGGCGTTGGTGGGCAGTATGGAATGGTGGCCTCAGAGCACTAATCGTTCGAGGGTTGCTATTAAAAAGTGCACGGAAACAGCTAGTTATATATATACATACAAAGAGACAACATGGTTCCCTGGCTGCCTGGGATCCGCGAAACTCCGATCCCCAACCAGGCCCCCTTGGCCCGTGACGGTTACGTAATCATCTAGCGATTATGCAATCACATAATATCCAAAAAATTACATTTAGCGAGGTCTAAATAAGTCACGGCAACTGCTTGCTTTTACGGATTCATTCTGATTATTAACGTATTGAAAACAGAGCGACTTTGACGATTTGTGTGGGGAAACGCCGGCACGTCGAGGGGATGGGGGGTTGATAAGGGGGTCCCCTTAGTTCTAAACGAACTTGCTAGCCAAGGGAAAGCAGGCCGCCGAAAATACAATCGAAGAACCTTAGGCTTCTTGCAATCCTGGGGCGCCGAAGTGACATACATCTCCGTCGAATGTTCCATCCCGGACCCAGATTGTCAGGTCCGTTATGTCAAGGTTAATACCCTCGATTCAGGGATAACCAATCGCTGGATCATCGACCACGAATTTATTGACCCCGTATTAAACTGGAAATACCAATTTCTCGAAGCCTTTTTAATTCCTAGGATCGTCGCATGGTTCTGTTTGGTGGAGTCAGTGGTTGTCGATCCAGAAAGAAGTTGAATCCCCTCGAAACTTTGAGAATATTGCTGGCTGTGTCGTCATCTTCTGGTCTCAACCTGAGTACCACTTCATCAATGAAGTATGAGGCGTCCTCGAGGCGCAGGATACTCCATTACACACAGGAGTTGTCTTCGTGAGTATCAGGGAAATAGATTTGTCTCGAAACTCGCCATGGATCCGGCGGAAGGTGCCCGTGTTGGCTAACTCAGAAGGGTATGCCACTTTGACCTTCATTCAGTCGACTGGAGGCAACTTTTGAGGCTCGCCAGAGGTAGGCTTCCATCAATTGAAAAGCTAAGTTATTTTGCGTAGATGTATATAAGAAGGTTGTAGGACAGGAAGTCCGATGTTATAGCAGGCGACAGGAGTCCGGCTCTGGGCGAGTGATAGTAGGTTAGGCCCTGGCAGAAGCAGCAACAGCAACAGCATTGGTAGTGGCAGCAATAGCACGAGCGGTTTCAAACACGGCGGTAACCACAATGTCGTTGGTCGGGTAGGCAGCAGCGGCGCCAGCAGCAATGGCAGCAATGGCAGCAATGGCAGCAATGGCAGCAATGGCAGCAATGGCAGCAATGGCAGCAGCAATGGCTGGTGTGTCTCCAGCCTCTGCGGCGTCAGCTGCGGCAGCAACACTGCGGACCCATTTAGCGCAAGCCCTAACAATGGCTTCAGAAGCGGCGGCGGCGATAAATTCGTTATCTGAGATATCATCTCTAGGTAGAGGCGTGAATCCACTTCCACCGACTGGGAGAAGGCTTAGACTATCATCATATGACGGGAGAGGGCTTAGACTATCATCATATGATGGGGGAGGGTCGGTCAAGTCTTGCAGGGCTTGCCGATTTGGATCGTTATTTCTGGCTCGGCGCCTTGTTTTGCGTTTCAGCAGGGCTCGGAACGATCGCAGCATGTTGTGACTAGCTGGGTTCAGGATATGGAAAAGATTAACGTCACGCCCCTTCTGCTCGCCCTTGGTTCTTCTTGGGTATGTCCTTGATATGCAGAGTTTGCAATTCGACTTAAAAGACATGCTGTAGGAGTAATTGATCGCTTGAAGTATGTGCGGGCTGTATGGAAGTTGCTGAATCGATATCAGAGCTGTTGCAGGAAATGGTCTTGGAATTACCTGGCGCTATGGGTACTAATTAACATACTCTGGTATCATGGAAGAAGCAGGGTTTATATATCGAAATGCAACAGAATTAAGGTTTATCGGCTCTTTAAATCCTTATAATTCAGTTCATAGCTAACCTTAATAAGGGGTTTCCGATAACCGCTTAAAGTTAGAAATAGCATTTATACGTACCTAGCAACTTAGATAGGTACTTATTAAAAACTATGCGCTCGTTTCAACGTCCTAAGCTTGCGAAATAGGTGGGCGAGGGTTATTCTATTCATTTTTCTTTCCTTGGGAGCTGGTTTCCCAAAAGTAACTTAATAAGCAAGATGCGGCTCGTAGGTATGGGTCGATCTTAGGACCCCTCGCCAATTTGTATGATCTGTGCGAGATCTGGCTATGAGGTGGAGCGCTGCAGTCCTTAGGCCCGGCTTTTGACCTCACCCGATCGTCGACCTTATCATAGACCTTATCACCCACCTAACCTGGCTTGCCTAACTAACCTGATCTTATCGCCGACCTATAGAGCTTGCTCCCGTAGCCTACGGCCTTCAACACCAAAGTGGCAGGAAAGAGCCCCCTTAGATGACTCCCTTACCGCCAGAGACCCCTGAGCCCTTCTATTAGCGTATCTAGAAAAAGTGGCTACAGGCTGCTTACACAACAATGTCGATCTTGTCCCTTATGGTCACCTCTTAACAAACGTTCACCTTTTACCAATGGCAAAGATCATCTATGCCTAGCCTTAACGATGCGTGTGGCGCCGACTTTTCCATCGCCTTTAATTCAGCACAACAAATAATGGCTTTATTTTCCATGATTATGCTCTTTTCCAAGTTCATTACGCTCTGCCCAAGGCATCCATAGCCTCTGACAAAGCAACCCTGAGGCCAACTATGCCCCTAGTCGAGCTGCTTATCCTTGCAACTGCAATGTAGTTTCTTTACAACACTCCTATACAAGGTATTTTCTTATTCCACCCTTTCTAAGCCTTGTAGCAAGTCGCTAGCTCTCAGATTAGCTACTCGGTCTGCAAATATTATCTTCCATGTCTCGCCATGAAAAATGCCCATGCTACAGCATATCACTCAGTTTAAAAGGGCTTCCGTCATCGTCCACATCTACTCGACAAGTCCATGGCGCAGCCTCCACAGACGCAGCCCCCCCCCCCTTTCTCTCTCTTTCCACTGTCCCCCCGGGGGGGTGGAATGTTGGGTTCCGCCGTTTCATTAGAGACTCCGTTCCAGTCAACCATCAGAGCTTTGCCTTGCCGCGCGATTCCCATCAGGAAATTGAGGGCGCACGCCGTGTTGTCATGCTGCAATCTCCTTGTTTTAAAACAACTTCGATGCCTGCTAGGATCTGCCCCCTTATGGTGAAGTGTCCTGATTACAGGAGTTGTTCTGAGGGCAGAGCATCAGCAAAATTTCACTACTGCTCCATTCCATTCCCTTATCACAGGGCTTCGCTTTGATAAACGGATTGACAATGGCCAGGTACTTCATACATTGTGCAGAAGCTTCCGTCCAAAATCACTTGCACTAGCCAATGACCAATACCATTCTTGCCAGCTTCATGACCATAGTTATCTCCTCGCCGAGAAGTCCTAAGCCGGTCTATACATATATCCCTTCCAATTTTCGACTGTGCCTCGGAGCTGCGAGCCTGGTTTTCGGTGTATCTGACATTTTTACTGGCTTGGACTATCTTGGGTAATCATGCGGACATTCGTTTCCATTCAACCTAGCATAAATATCGAAATAGTATTCTCGGCTCATTTTCTCCATTACCACCCCCGCAGCTTCGGTCGTGGCATCGCGCAGAAAGACCAGCGTTATAGACATGACAACCTCAAGTCCAGCAAGCGGCTTTCTATAGCATCCCTCCTACACTATTTGGTAAGATGGGACTATATATAGTTCGTCATTCTCCAGCATTTGTCTCTCGGGTGATATCGTCTGCATGGTTCAACCAAATTGCGTGGCACCTACAGAGAAGTCAACTATTCTCAAGTTAGTTCTACCTCTTCCGCCTGCAGTCAGTGTGTGTCCTCGTGCGTGCCGCCTTCTTCCATCTTTGCGAAACTCCTTCTTCCTATGCTTGTAGTATCTTCTTCTACATTATTCCTCATCCCCTGATACCACATGGAGACCATCCTCAAACACGAACGCATTCGAACGCCACCGGTAGCGGCAAGGTTGCATCAGTAGTTCAGCCAAGGTGTGCTCTCGATCCGGCGTCCAAAATTCAGCACTGGGGTATGTCCATCCACGCTGCAATACATTCAAAAACTAATGTCCTAACGTAATAAGATCATGCCAACTTCACTCGTTAGGCGTGAAGACCCAGCGCCACTTCTCCTTCTTGCTCCTGATGCCCTTTCGGACGCCCTTGGGCCGCGACGAGCGGAGGAGAGGCGTCTCCGTGATACCCAGCTCCGTCACACACCGACGCATCTCCTCGAAAGGCCTCAAGGTTTGCCTCCCGTTGCGGGTCCCGTCGTAGGGGTAGCCACGGCGAGATCCAGCACCATCTCGGAGCCTTCGGCGGTTGGCGACGGAGTGTACGGCGATGCTTCCTCCATGGACACGTTGATGTGCGATCTCCTTACTACTCCGTGATGATGGTCTGCGGCCAGGCCGGAACGAGGTAGAGGCAACTGCTGCTGGTGCTTTCTTGGTTGGTTATTCGCTAACGCTGGTCTCGCCCGCCGTAATGATTGCGGACGGACGAGGAGAACGAGCGACTTGTGCCTTGGTCGAAGCCGCTTGGGAAGGCATTACCCCGAGCCGATGCCCCGAAAACAAAACTGCGCCTCAAGACGTCGCCGTCGACGGAGCCATAGGGCTTCGGTCATGTGCAACTCACGTCGCAGCAGCCACAAATGAGAGAGTTCCGAGGCTCAGTATACCGACCGACCGACCAACCACGCCACCCATTGTTCAAATTGTCGGCCTGCGCCAGTGATGCCACATATTCTGTTGTAATTCAGCTGTCCCGTTCTTCCCTCCAGGTTTAAGTTGTTCCTTCCCGTCATTGTAAAGACGGATGTTTAACCCATGCCTATTCCCCTAAAAGCGCTCCTTTCATTCCGATTACCTACCTAAACTAAGGACCTTCCATTCTTTCTATTCTCAGGGGGAAGATCTTGCCGGCCAGATGATGAGAAATTGGATGTTGGCGGCGAGGAAGCTACAAGCCCTCCCCAGAGGCAGCATAAAAACAATAGTTCCTAGCACTGCGTGAGCAGCGCTTAAAAGGTTGGCCCTTTTCAGTAAACGTATCACGACAAGACAAGTAGTCACCTGATGACCCGACACAGATAACTGACCGACTAAGGGGTACATGTCTCGAGACATACAACTCATTTCTTCAATTCTAATCTAGAGAGAATCAGGACAGACAACTCCAAAGACTAATATAACGAGTTCCAATCAGTATCCCTCTAGGAATTCAACCTCATTCTGCATAAGGTTACGAATAAGCTTTCCGAAGCCTCTTATACTTTCTATGTGCTTTCCATATATTATTCGACACGTAATAAATGGAAACAAGGGAATAACAACTGCATGATCTGGTTAATCACGCGGTTATTCACCAAGATCCTGCCGTAGAAAGAATTGACCATATATAACGCTATTGCTAGCCACTCAATAGCGGTGTCGCTTTTGCGACTCGTACATAGCCCAGCTTCTTCCAAGGCTGCTGCAGGAATTCCATAGCTTTCATATAGCGAATAGTGCCACTCACGATACACCTTGAGACTTCCTCGATTTCTGCGAGCCTAGTATCCTACACGTTTTACCATAGAAACCCTTAACGATTGTCTCCTCCAGTATTGCAGGGTAGCCTCACCTTCTCTCTCGAGTTCCTATAATGTCCTCCCATTAATCTATCCCAAGGGTAAGACAAACTTCAAACTCGAAAGGCAAAGTACTTAGATTCAAAAGCGCTTTGGTCAAAAATTCAAAGTACTCATCAAGAAAAGGAAACGACAGTTCGCGGCGGTTTCTCTCGATATCGCATTTAGGCATGTCGCCGGGTTCGGAGTGTATTGGCTAATTATCTCTTCCCATTGGCATCTAGGTAGCTCGACTTAGGACGCTTTGGCGGAGATAATGGAAGAGCAGGAGGAAAGATGGATAGCCAGGTTCCTAGGCGTTTTCCAGACCCAAAGTCGACTCTCTAACGAGACCTGGTGGGACAAAAAGAGAAATGTATGACATAGGAAGGTTTCCGGAGGACCGAGGTGTCGTTGAAGTTGGCGGAGGAAAGTTAGTTTCAGCCATAGTAAAGATTCGTCCTTTTGCTGAAGAGTCCGACAAATCCTGTTTGATCCGAAGTTTGGTCGCCAACTCCCCATACATCTTCAAGATGTCGAATGGGATAACAGAGTTTGTGGATATCGGAAAGTCATGGGGTTGCTGCTTAAAATAGCGGACTGGGTAGTAATTACATCAGAGGAGGGCGACGTCGCATACTGGCGGGTTGTGGTGAATGCGTTGTTGCATTAGGGACGTAGATTGCTTCTTCTCGTGTACTGGGCAGGTGGGTGGAAGCGCATTAGGCATGACTTTTTCTAAGCTTTCGAACTGACAGCGGGGAGTGTTTGGCGCGCGTCAAGGACCATGGACAATCAGGATAGCGAGGAAAGCGAGACTCTCCCAGGAGACCCTGCTCCCTATTGCTAGCTTTGAGGCGAAGGTGCCGCCCGCAAAATGGTGCACAACCCCATACAACTTGCGAGCGGAGCTCACCTCACCATTAAAAGCGACCTCCTGGGACCTGATTTTGAGACTTGAAGAGCATTACGTTGACGGAAAATCGCCATTACCCTCCCTGACAGCGCGCTGGGCGAGAATGGCCAAAACCGGCTGATCGGCCTAGGGAAAGAGACGGCCTGGCAAACATGTTACGGTCCCCAAAGTGATTAGAATGTTGGAAACATGGGACGACCCGCAACTTGCCGCTCTGACGAGACTTCGCTGTCCCTATCATACAGTTAGCCTCGTGAATAATAAGTTCAGGTATTGGGCCGGGTCCAAGTCAGTCTGATGGAGTGGGTAACCTGCAGCGTTTCTCTTCGCAAACAAGGTGAATCATGGTAGTAGCAATAACAGCCTTATTTCCGAGGTCGAGTTGGTAGACAAACCAAGGTCGTTAGGAGGTTATACGGGGCAGCTCGTCTGAAGTCGTTCCTCATGACACATCATCAGTCCTGAACCAACGAACCAGAGGCCGGGCTCTTACTAGAACACGGTGCAGAACCCCCCGTCGGTCATGTCTCCTAACTGCCGCATGAGTAGAATGTTTGCGTTTGCCCTGGACACATGGTTAGTAGAAGATCAGGAATGAACTGAATCGGGGTGCTTACCTTGTAATCCCTCAAGGCGTTCCCTTATGCCCAAAAAACTATATAAAGAGAGCGAGCGACGCAGCCCAACGTCTCTCCTTTTCGAAAGACATCACAGCAACAGAAAGCACAGACGCAGAGACATCACGAGCACAGAGAACACAGCGACATACAAACCAGAAAAATAATTTATTAGCGACATCAACAACACCACCCCAACACCACACCAACCATGGCACCAGAAGGAAAGGCGACCTCCACCTGCTCCAGCTACCATCAGCTGGGCATGCCCTGCAACTGCTCGGCCTGCTACGCTGCTCGCCATGCTGCTACCACCAATGCCGGCAGCATGGCGAACGCGGCGCGGCCTGCCCAGTTACAGGGCATGCGAGAGGCCCGGGACACCCCATTTGCCAGCGACAGGGACGCCGGCATCGCTACTTGTGCCCGTAACATCATGCAGCACCGAGCGAACGACGTCCCTTCGGGTATCCCAGGCCTCCAGCCCAGAGCCCGACCTTTCCCTCCACCACCCTTCACCGGAGGCCAAGCTCGCGACAACCAGGGTGAGCAGCACCAGCAGGCTTGGCGGCAGCAGAGCAACTACCAGCGGCAGGAGGGTCTAAGCTTTGACTTTCAGACCCCCGACAACACCACTGGTACCGCCAGCCGCGCGAACCCGCTCCCCCTGATCGGACTTGGCCCGACACCGTCTTCTACCAACTTCCACCTCCCCGCCCCCCTCCCCGCACCCGCTCTCCACCAGCCCACTACCCCTGCTACTGGCGTTCCCGCATCCATGCTACAACCGGCAACTACAGCCCCCGATGACGACAACAGCCCCGCCCCTCGATCGACCGGCCGACGCCGCGGACGCAGAGATCCCGCCGATCGACCGGCAGGCCGACGCCGCGAAGACAGAGAGGGGTCGCAGCCGATGGCCATCACGGCGGACATGTCGGAGGGCGAACAGCAGCGGCGTCGGGAGTACAACGACGCATGGTCGGAGAGGCGCATGGCCGAGCGTCGCGAGCGTAACAGAATCGCCGCCAGGGCAAGCCGCGCCCGCCGCGCCGAAGTGGTCCAGAGGCTCACTGCCGCCAACGAAGAGCTGACGGCCCAGCTGCAGGCTACGCGCCAGGAGCTCGTGCGCGTCCAGCACCAGAACGAGGCGCTCAGACGGACTCTGAGTCCGTTGCTTAAGATAGTCGCGCGCGGCGTCCAGGAGAGGACTCAGCAGGACCGTCAAGACGATGAGATCTTCGTGAGCGGCGGCGGTGCCGGCAGCGACGATGCGGGCGTGGGGAGAGCACCAGTAGCGGATATGGGAGATGGAGGCGGAGCGGAGTTCGGCATCAACCAGCAACCCCGGGGTCCTGGAGGTTGTCGAGGAGGGAGATGAAGCGGTGAGGCTTCACGGTGTCCGGTTGAGACGTGGAGGCCACGGTTGGCAGCGGTGCAGGCGTCTGGTGGCATCGCCGATATCGCCCTTTTCTCTTTTCTAAGTTTTTTTGGGGGTATGCCTGTTTTAGGATTTTTTTTCTTGTTTTTTCGTTTTGCTTTCCCGCCCACCCAGCTCCTATTGTTTTTGTTTTCAATTTTTTTTGTCGATTAGCCCAGCCCACCCTGGCCGTTTAACAGTTTTTTTTTTTTTTTTTTTTTTTTTTTTTTTTTTTTTCCCCAGCCACCCTACCCGTATTGATGATATTGCCCACCCACTCAAGCCCTTGATAACCCTATCGTACACTCGGCTGACTGTCCACCAGGGACGTTGTATCCAAGCGAGGTTCGAGAGGAACATAGGAACGGAACCTAGGAAACGGTAACGAGCGACCTGTAGGAGGCGTCGGGAGTTAGCATGATTCATGGCTGGAGGACGGTGAAGTTCATGGCAGCGGGTGACTTACTCGGTATGATACCCATAGCATGAGATCATGGGCGAAGACACCGGGATAGGAACGAGTGGCCTATAGAGGAAGGGTAGAGGAGTTAGCAATGGACATGAATTCAAGGCAAAAGTGTGCTTACTTGGTGTTGCCCGATGACATTGACGGCTCATGAACAAGGCCCCTAACTAGAAACGAAAGGCCTAATAAGTATTAGCTATGATCGTAATACTGATAGCCTTGCGTCCACAAATCGCATGCTCTGTGGACGCAAGGCGTGGTGACTATGACAGCACTGTACTTACTTGTCGCTATCCAATTGGACATAGATGGCGATGTATATAGATCCAGGCTCGAAATAGAAGTTGATGGTCTACTAAGGAAACGGAAGTTAGTAGTGACCATGGTCTATGGCAAAGGTGTACTCACTGTTGCTTTCCAAGTGGCATAGATGGTGACATAAATTAAACTGCAGAACCGAAACGAACGACCTAGGGACAGTAAGTAGCGACCTTGGCTAGTTGGTAATAGTGTGCGTACTTGATGCTACCCAATTGACATAGATAGCAAGGGAGAATCAGCCCCCCAGTAGAAAAGAAGGACCCCAGTAAGAGTTAGCAGTGGCCATGGTGGTATGGCAAAAGTGTCACTTACTTGATGTTATCCACTCGGCATAGGTGGCGACAAAGACAGTGACAGAGGGCGACGTAGATGGCTACAGAGACCAGAAGCCCGCCGAAGAACCAATGACACTATCCAGTCGACATAGATGGCGACAGAGAACAGTGCCGACCCAATAGAAGTGAACGAAGTAGTGATGTTATCCAATTGACATGGATGGTAGTAGACATTAGGGGCCCGCTCCAGGCAAATGAATGGCCCAGTGGAAGTTAGTTGTGACCAGATTCCATGGCATCAGAGCACTTACTAGACGCTATCCAATCGACATATATGCCAACGAAGACGAAGCTCTAAACAGAAATCTACTTTTCTCTACTGAGGGAATCCTGAAGTTAGCTAGGCCTACGGGACTTGGGTAGTTGGCGTACTCACTCGAGGCTTTCTAAATGGCCAAGATGCTGACACAAATGCTGAAGTAGATAGCGGCAGAAATGGCGAAATATATAGAGATTCGAAATGACGATAGATGTCTAGTGAGGAAGGTCAGGAGTTATTGGGGCGCCATGGCTTTGAAGCAATGGTGTGCTTACTCGACAGTATCCAAGGACGTAAATACCATCATAGATGAAGAACCGAAACGCCATTCTAAATGCTCTACTGAGGAAAGGGGTGTAAGTGGACTGTGGCCATAGATGTAGCGCAGTTGTGTACTCACTTGACTCTATCCCAAAGACGTAAATGCGGACAGAGGAGAGGTGACGCTATGAAACGAGTGACCTGAGAAGAACGAGGTATTAGTGTCTATCAATGGCTAACCAAGGCTCGAGAGCACCCACAAATAGGAAAGGTAACGAGTGAACAGCCTTGCGGCACGACCAGGCAAGCCGATTGACTGGGATACCATTGTCCTTTTACTTGGACATGTAGGCACGTAGAGCCACATGGTATGTGTGGTCTGTAGAGAGGAGCGAGACTAGTGGCAGGTGGCTGCATAACCAGAGCTCTCGACGAGTGGCTCAGCGGAGTACTGCTGAGATCGTGGCGGAGAGCTCCGGCGATGTTGTCGTCTCTGCCTCGTACCTGACAGCGATGTTAGCATAATGTAATAAGGCACATGCAGACTGAAGGGTACGTTACTGAATATAAGCAGTCAAGCAGTTGAAGGTATCGAGGTGGCATTGCCAGTGGTATGGTGCAAGGGATAGTAGGCCAAGAGAAGAAAGACGAGCTCCGAGGATTGTCGTGATGGCGGAGACGACTCGCATATATACTGAGGATATCCAAAGACCCCAGAATGTATCCAAACGAGAGTTGATGGAGAAAAAGTAAAGGAAAAGACCTCTCGAAACGGGAGAGTCGAGGCGCCTTTATAGATGGTAAGAACTAAGCACAGACCTTTCGAGTATGATTCATCCGTACATCTATAACCACGGGACCCGTTATTTGGCAACGCCATATTGGCCAGAAAGTCACATTGGAAACGAGTGAGGCAGCAGGTACTCGTAACAGCCCGCTGTTTGTCTCTTTGGAGGAAATCCTCACGCGGGTGGATGCCCCTTGAGTACCGCGCCCCCTATACTACCTCCGCTGGCAGCCAAGGTACACTTACATCTCTACTGCGATGTTTTCTACACTGAAACGTGATAACGAGGCGGAAGCCCACTTACAAACATTTTTTATATAAGCCGTGAACAATCTGTGCATAGTAGTTCATGACACATCTGGCGTCGAGGCCATGTCATGCTTGAGGTTCCGGGCACACCCGCACACCACCTTTATACTACCACTGCAAGCGGCGGCAGCCTACCAACCCAATGTATATCCTACGTTGATGCGGGATCAAAAATAAGAATCACCAGGACCTTGCGGACCATAGGCACACGCAACGTGCGCAGCAGTAGTTCTTGCCGACTCATACCTGCAGGCTCGGCACCCTCCCTATGGGGAATGCAAATTAGTTTCGTCAAAGGACGACATCAAACATTCTTCAGAGAGTGAGGCGGAGGGCAAGTATATACGTATGCATCGCTATCCACCGCCAATGTCTAGCACATGAAAGGCCGATATCATTACCACAAAGGTTTGCTCGGTTTGCTTCAGGGGGTAAGCAAGGAAGCGACGACGATGGACGCCCACAGTGCAGCAGGTACGTAAGCGTAACCGCATTGTTGTGGATATAATTTACGTACAATAGACAGACACATTGACATAATAACTATTGAGCACTCGTCCTTGGTTGAGGGCGTGACCCTTTCCCACCTATGCTACAACGAACCACCCCAACGCCAAAGAGTAACCACATATGACTTCAAGAGAGCAAACGGCAGGGAGGCATGACAGAGCGGGGCAGCGCTATCCAAAGATGAGATTGATCCTCCCTCTGGCCTAATTGGAATAGGCGAGATCCAGTTGAATCATCAGTGATTCATGTATGACGACGCAGTTGGGCTGTACGTAAGTAATGAAATGCTGACGCCCAAAACTCCTCTCAACGCTTCTGCATGACGTCTGTGAAGCAACGCTAATCTCAGTCCAAAGAGAAGTTTGCCGCTCTGCGGATGGACTTCGTCTCCGGGTGAGGCGGCGGCCAGGGGCGTAACTATATACATGAACTTCACACAGTTTGGAGACGTTGGCTGCCCTGACCTGACTGATCAACAGCTCCCATGTGGTCCACAGGCACCTCCTGTTGGCGAATAACTGTGTCATTTCCGGTTTGTTGTGGTTTTTGCGTCTCCCTAAGCTCGACGTTTCCACTTTGTCCGGAGCCAGAGTCCTTTAAGCATGCCCTCACGAAGAAGACAAGGTTGACGATGGTGATAACCCAAACAATCGCACCGAGACCAGCACAAGCCGCTACCACCGCGCCGTACCTCTGATACGGCCCATAGTAGTTCGCATAGGCGAGTATGAAGGAGCCCCAAGATGCCGCCCAAGCCCAAGCTGACAGCCAGAATATAACAGCTAGGACATAGGCGGCCAAAACAACGACCCGATAATACGACTGAGCGTACCAAATCTCCACTACCGTCGATCCTCCGTACACGATCCAAGAATATATTGCCTGTCGAGTTGTCAGAATACTGTCGACGTAGGTCATCCGGGGATGTGTGGGGGGTGCCTACCAGAAAGATTAAGAAGCCAGGCGCGCCGGACGAGTAGTAGTAAGAGTAGCCTCCATGAAAAGAGAGGGCATAGGCTGCTAGGGCCAGAATTAGAACAGAAAGGAGAATGATGGCTCCCTTGGTATACAGGATCCATCCTGGCAGCTGCGGAGGCCCTTTAACAACGAGTCCTTTGGAGCCCATTTTGATTGCACGGTTGATAAGTCATAGGAGTAGTAGTGGGCCTAGTGACACAACGCATGTATGGCTTTCCGGAGCAGTTTTGGTAGGAATGTCACTCTAGACGTATGGAAAACCCGAGGAATTGGGAAATGAGACTTAAATGTATATTATCATGTGAAGCTACGAAGAATGTCGCGATGGAGGCCATTCCAGCGATAGCTTTTACGCAGCAGGGAGCAATATTCCGGAATGACTGATACGACACCCTCTAATCCTGGTTGTGTTGGTGTCTTCCAGCCCCAGGGCTAGCTCCAGAGAGCCCCAGATTGTTTTGGCATGCCGGGATACGCAATACTAATCTGGGACTGGTTGGCATGCAGTCATTGCAGGAAATGGCGTTAGAACATGGATGTGATTGGGGCCAATTCGAAGGCGTAAGAGTCCAGAGAGTCTAGAACCTGTCCACAAGCCAAGACGGGAAGACCAATCTAGTAACTGCAGGACACGGTCTTTGCATGCAATACCAATATACCTGGACCTAGGTAATTAATAGGCAGATGCAGGCTGGAGTGCGAGGATGACCTGTCTTCTTTGTACACCTTCTGGGGTAGTCGTGATTTCTAGTCAGTTATCTACATACCCAGTCAGGCCCTAGACGAACTATTTGGGCCACCTTTTGTAGTACTAGTGCAGGAGTTACAATAAGAATAAATGATCCATGTCTGAATAGGATAGCAATTGATGGTTTGGTGTGAATAATCAAGCCCTGCGATTATTCTATTTCATTAAACCTAATTTCCATTGCCAAAGAAAGGTAACAACGGCCATTGGATACACCTTCGTGATTAGAGGCGGCCCAACTATTTTGTCCAGAGCCTGCCAGTGAAGACGTTGGGAATGTCTTGTCTCGAAAATATACTATGCACAATCCCGGATTGCATTCTTACCGGTAGCATGTATGCATGTAACATGTGCCGGTTGGGTAGCGTGCAGCTCCAAGGTTGCATTGGGGATCGGGTCTCAGCCGTTCTAGACTCTCAGATCCTGGTTAAGCTTGAACCATCTGCGATCCACCGCTGTCAACGAATCATGTATGCTAACGAGCGAGTAGGATTTCCATTTCAGGAAGAACCCAGACTACACAGTTTTTAGTATTCTAGAGCTAAGTTAGGTCTCCCCGTAAGCTTCTATGCCAAATGATGGGTCTACTCCCCTTTTTTCTTTCTGGTAATGCTCAGGTGGTCCTATCACCAAAGGATTATCCACTCTGTACCACATTCAATTCAGGCATATCTCTAATAATAAGTAAGTAAGCAATGGCTCAAGGCTCAAGGCTCAAAGCTACGCAGACGAATTCGGAAGAATGATTCGTTGAGACAATCCTCGATACTGCCATGGCGCGGGGGTGAAAGGCTTAAATACGAAGATGGTCTTGATCAACCGTCGCCGATAGGCAATGAATGATTACACAAAACGGGGAGTCAGAGCAGAAACATCAGAGGAAGTGTGGGAAGATATAATCGTCGGCAAGTGGCAATGGATAAGTAACTTGCTTCTTCTGCTCGTGACTCTGGCTTTTGCCTTATAAACGACAAGGCAAGTGCAATCATCTTGCAATCAAAGGTATGGGGACTTAATTTGGGCATTGGCTGCCTGTCACTGGGCTGCTGTCTCGTCCACGACCTTAGTATGTCAATTGATCAATACTCCCATGCTGAAATAGTATCCCAATTCATTTTCCAACGCGATAAATGATCATGTAGACTCCGGCGACCATAACAAGAACGAAATTTGGAACTGCACAGTATGCAGCGCCGCCGATATTCTAGCTCGGCATCCGCGGGTGCCCTCCGCCTTCCATACAACCCTCGATCTGAGCAGGATCTGCTAGTTGATGAATATGCTCGAGCAAACCATTTGACCATCAACTACAAGGACGAGTTCCTCTCATCTAGGCCCTCCGTCTTCAAGCCTCTTGGTCATTCCGCATTCGATGTAGGACCACAGGGGTTAATCCACGACCCTACTCTCCCTCCATTCAACCTCCCTTCTACCTTCCTTCCCCCAAGAGAGCATTTCGGAATTTCGAAGCAATCGGTGGACTTTCTCAACCGCGTTATGCCTCCAGATTATGGTGATGTTGAAGTAGCCAATTTCTCCAATTCTAATCTTCGAACCCGCACACTGAAGGCTCAGTTAAAGCTGGAGCCGCCACTTCTAACTACCAATCATGAGTACGACTGTCGGCGGTTGGCTAGGTCTATCTTTCTCAAGAGGAACATATCCTTAGACTCCGTGAAAGTACCTTTAGAAGCACTTGACGAAGCTAGCGACGAAGGCTTGACTTTTCCAAATAGCGCATATTGCTTCCTGAAAGAATTGACTAGAGAGTACGGCAACGAAAAATGGGGTATTTCGAGGCAGACGTTGCACTATCTAACACAACAGCTTCAACCGGATCCTCCAGATGGTTTGGTGTCTGAAGCGGGAAACCATGGGCCATCGTTAACAACGGTGAGCATGCTCTCTGATATTGAGGGTGAATCCCATATAATTAGTAACGCTTTCTAAAGATTCTGCGAGGATTGTCTCTCACACCGCCGGTCATGACCGCAGACGAAGACGGTGGGCCTTTCGTTCCTCCATCTGAAGTCCTTGAAGTTCCGATAGCGTCAGACCCTAGTACGCTGCTCGAGGCGGATCTAAGTGCAGCAGAAGCGAGTCTACTGCGGCAAGACGAACTGGAAATTGATACCAATTTCACAATTGCAGAGAAGCAACTGCCAGATGGTGAAATCCCATTGCTTAGCCCTCCCCGCCCGAGGAAGGCAAAGCTCGATTCGCTTCGTATCGAAGGTCCCCTAACCCCTCAAATGTGTTCACCGACGACATCCAGAATCGCGATCAGTCTACCAGATTTGTCGAAAGAACTGCGAGTTAACCAGCGTCCGGAGGTTCTGGAGAACCAAGGTCAAAAAGACACTGATGCTACTTTTAGTGATGGTTTCCTAGCAGCGCTAGAGGGGAGTTCAAAACACTTGATGCGAGCTATCCAGCAAGAACGCCTCGAAGCTTCAGATGCCGAGGCGAGAGTTCCTATACCCGTCATGGACTTCTGTCTACCGGAACCTAGATGGCGAGAAGCTCCCCCTGATGCCCTATCTCAGTGGGGTTTGATTCGACAAGCCTTGGGGACACTCAATGCCCCCTTATGGCCTGGAGACTCAAAGAAGGAGCGCAAAGAATTAAGTTGGAGCATATTTCCACCAAAGCTCGGCTACGTTTCCCTAGATGAATCTGTTGAAGATGAGGAGGCTTTCACTACGCTTCTCGGTGTTCCCAGCCCCGGTGAGATTCCAACCAGCGCCGACTATGTGTGGAAACAGCCGGGATTAGCGATTCTTCGAGACCAAGCAGACGATGAATGTGACAGAGTGGAACCAATAACGGAAATATTAGAGCAAGAAAAGCCGAACGACTTAGATTCACTTGTGAAGAAGCGACGTCGTAATGCAGAGGAAGACCTGGCCTCATCGTCCCCTGTTGATATGGTTGACTTGGTACAATTCCCTGAAAGTTCGAAAGAGGAGACACGCGAAACTATTACCAATGCTCAAAACCAAACGACCAGTCTCCTCGTTGGAGAAAATGACGGGTCTGCTGCCGCAACCCTTCTGTCTAACTTTGTCGGTTTCCACACCACAAAAAGGAGAAAACAAACCAAAAGTTCCTTCTTTCCAGTTGCCGAAAGCAATAAGAAGGGAGCGGAGCCCGTCGCTGCGACAGCTCCCGTCTCTGAGAATCGGACGAAACGTAGCATGCTAGCAGACCAGCCCCAGTTGAAGCACGCAACACTGGCACCTTGCCCGCCTGTAATCCCACTCGCGGGCCCTATAACGATAATAAAATCATTGAGTCTAGGACGTAGCACTTTCTCACGTCTCACGAGGCTATGCCCGAACGCCGAGGTCATCGAACGAGACTTCGACCGGTGGAACACAGTAGCATGGGAGAACAATTCGGTATCCCGATCCCCGGTCGTGTCGCCACTTGCCTCCGAAGCAGACATCATCGTGTCACCGGCGACCGGCATCATTCTCACGACGCTTCTCCGAGCCATCCAGAAGCCGCCGCCGGGCCACGAAGGCGACGCAGCAATCCGCGAGCGCCTCTCGAGTGTGGCATTGCGCTACGAACGACTTATTGTCCTCGTCTCGGAAGGGAACCGAATCGACGAGACGATGCGTGATCTGACACCGTCCGAGTGCGCTGCCTACGCAGATTTCGTGGGCTTCGTGGCGGCGCTGCCCACCAACGGGCAGACGTACTACGTGGGAGGCGGCGATGACACGCTGGTGAAGTGGCTCATCTCATTCGTTGCGCGGTACTCGCCCGAGGCGGCTGCGGTCCGGGAGTATTTGATCGAGGAGGAGTCGCTGTGGGAGTTATTCCTGCGTCGGGCGGGGATGAATGCGTATGCGGCCCAGGGCGTCCTGGCCTTGTTGAAATCGGACGACAAGACGCCCGAGGAGGAAGCCGTCAGCCGCTTTGGACTGCCAGCTTTCGTCAGGATGTCTGCTGAAGAGAGGATGCATACCTTTAGGGGGCTGCTCGGAGGAGAGAACGTGTTGACACGTGTGAGTAACCTATTAGATACTCGGTGGGATTGATGATTCGAAGAGATCATAAGAAAAAGGCTCAAGGCGCTGTTTATGTGGGATAATGTATCAATTAGTTAAGTACCTCGAGCTTGGTATAGCTGTGCCACAGAGAAGTTAGGGGGGGTTTCCCTGCTAGAGGCGGCTGAAGCACACGGAGCTCATAGGCTGGATTGACGGACATGGCTTGACCTGAGTATGTAACATAGCATTGGCTAAATACAATGTTCTGTAGGTCCCCTTTGGCATTTTCCATAACACCGCACTTGGTTCGCACCTGGTTGTTTCTAAAGGCAAGTTATCATCTGGGAAAATCGGCACGATCACCTAAGAGTTAGATTCGCGTTGGCGAAAGTTGCTAACTTCATTATGGGTATCATAGTCCATCTGCGCCGAGCTCCCCCCCAACCAGCTGCTCCGGCACCTTTTCGGCCTGGCTGATATCCGCTAAACTCCATATCTTGAGGCTACTCTCCATGTTCCGCCTCCACATCCAAGCCGTCCTATCGCTATCGCCGGTGGAATCGTTACCCTCACTACTACTTCCACCGTCCGTCCCTGACGCCGCGGCACTACCTTCCCTTCTATCATCGTCGTCGAAAGCCCACGACCCCGAACATGTCGCGACAACGGTGCCGCTCGGGTGCACGCACGCGGCGCCGACCGTAGAATCGGGGTCGTGGGCGCGCCACTCCCAGCTCGGCCCGTGGGGTCCCTCGCGCATCCCCACGCCTTCCCACACCCTAACGAGGCCGTGCGTTGACGTGCCGGACCACACCTCGAATCCTCCGTCCTGCTGCTGTCCGGGGAACACGTCGCACAAGACGCGTTGGTTGCCGCGGGTTTCGGGGCCATCGAGCCAGCCGAGCAGCCGTCCCGCCACGCGCACGTCATACACCAGGACCCCGCGCGACCGGCGCTCGCCTACCAGCAGGTACCGCCCGCAGGGGCTCCAGATGGTCTGCGTCACGCCGCCGCCGCCGATGGCGCGCTGGGCGGCGGCCTCGCCCGTTTCGCTGTCAGTCGAGTCGGACGCAGAGGCGATGCTCCATGCGGCGACGCACGCGCCGGCCTGCGCGAAGTCGTAGAGCCCGACCCAGCGCGTCCAGGTGCCGGCGGCGACGAGGCTGGCGCCGGAGCCGGATTCGGGGGGCTGCGCGCCCAGCGCCGATACGGTGCCCCGCATGCCGACACCGCCGCCTTTGGACAGGTGCCGCTCCGACGGGATCGTCTTAATGCGGAGAACCGGCTCCGAGGAGGCGCCCGGCCGGCTCACGTCGAACTTGGCCAGCAGATTGCGCGCCCCCGCAATGAAGTGCGATCCGGGCCCCGGCCAGATGAGCGATGTCGCCGAGATGAAGGTCTCGGAGCGCGCCTTGGTGAAGGGGTAGGATGCCGCGGGGGAGTGCGCGGGGGAGGTGGAGGATGAGGAGGAGGCATTAGGGGCGAGGTAGTAAAGTTGGATGGGATGGTCTCGTGCCGAGACGAGGATTTGATTTGTGTAGGGCTCTGAGAGGGTGAAGTACGGCGCCGATGCGAGGACGTTGCTTGGCTCGGGGAGCTGGATGGTGGTCTGTGGGGTCAGGTGTAGCGGTGATGTTTTGGGGGCTAGGAGGTCCTCCGGGACGATATACCCGGATACCAGGTTTGTAGATGAGTACGTAAGGACGGTGGTCCCGTCTGCCGTCCACTGGGCTGTCTCGAAATACCCTCGAATCTGATCACAGACATCGAGGTTTGCCGAAGAATCACTTCCGGCTCTTGAGGTGTCTTGCACGGTGATGTCTCCCGTGGAAGCGACTAGTTCCACTCTTGACCGGGAGGTATCGTGTTGGTTCTCCATCCCAACTTTTAAAAGCAAACTGCCAGCTTACCTACGTAACTGAAGTCTGTCGAGCTAGATCTGCAACGGGTAGAGTAAGCTCATCGTCGGATTCGTGGTTTGCTCTCCATGCATGACTGCAGGGTTGGTCAAACGGCATGCGACCCTCGAAAATGAGGCGCGGTGAGATCCGGTTGGTGGGCGGGACGAACTCCAATCCCAAGCCAGAAAAACGTGGGGATGCAGTTCTGCAAAATGCCAAAATACAGGGTCTGTGGATCAAGACTCCTGGACTTGACTGCCGAGACGCCAAGGCCAATTCACCAGCGACGTCATAGGCATAGAATGAGCGGTGCCTGTTAGTGCGAGGGATGGCGCCCCTTTGGCCTTTGCAATTGAATCATCACATGGTAGAGGATGCAAGGCCCACAGGTCCCTGAACACCCTGAATCCCTGAAACGGAAACGCGTGCTGGGTGACTTGAGCGTCCCGGCTAGCGCGGGTTTTAGGCGGCCATACCGCGCTAGGTACCTAGAGTTAGCACGCGTTAGGCAACTGATAACCACCGCCAGCATGAGCTTCTAACGACCGCGACCTATTGACCGCAGCCTCCGTGGTGATCCACTGTCCACCGCAATCTGTCGAACCCTCAATTCCCTTCTTCACAACATCGTGACTTGACCGTCTCATGTGTTGAATGAATATCGGCGGCCATGGTTCGGTAGCAACTATCTGGTCCAAACTCACAAAGCTGGTCTGCTCGTCTGGTAGTCCGGGCAACCTAGGATTACTTCTCTCGCAACCCAAGTTTTCTTCTGACGCTAGAGAGCCAACCAGCCGCCCGTTCCAACAATCCCATTATTTACAATTATAGCCTCGGGGATCACCTATCTGTCTGTCTAGCATCTCCGCTTCGCCTGTCTTTCTGGTTCTTTACCGGCCACATCCCGCATTCCGGTGTTGCTCTTGTTGCCTTTGGAAAGCCGTTCTTCCCAGCATCTGCGATACGCACCAAGATGGATAACCTCTTCGTGGAGGGCCGCTGCGACAAGCTTCGTCATGTCGGATACACAAACTTCTTTGTTTCTATGTAAGTGCATGCATGTCTCTAGGCTCCTCGTGTCACACAATGCTGACGTGGTGCTCTCATAGTCTGATAATTGTCGGCATCCTGCTCTCCTACATGACCCAACACTACCGAATCATATCCCGTGGAACGTCGGAGGGCATCTCGCCGTACTTTATCCTCCTCGGCGTCACCTCCGCAAACTCGCAGTTCGGCAATATCCTGACTCTACCCCAGTCCAGAGCCGATGTCGCTTGTTGCAAGGAAGTGAGCCCCTTCGAGTGCACTGCGGGTCTGTTGGGCATTGCCCAGATCGGAGCGCAGTGGATCTGTTTCGCCATCATGTTTGTGGTCCCACCCTCCTCCGATATTGTGACCTTGGGCTTAAACAGCAACTAACACATGGGCAGCCTTGTCCTGTTCTTGGTCTTTTTCAGAAGGGAGGATGCGGAGGTCTCGGATGACGAGCTCGAGAACGATCCGGACCAGCCTACTTGGAGGACTGCTATCACCGTTGCCGGCCTGTGCCTAATTCACGGTCTTCTCGTCCTCATCATCTCGGCCTCCTTTGCGTTGGGCGCACCGGAATACCTGGGTGCTTGGGCAAACTTCCTGGGTATCACCTCCGCGGTCCTCGCCGCCATCCAGTACATCCCCCAGATCTGGACCACCTACCGCCTCAAGCACGCGGGCAGCCTCAGTATTCTGATGATGTGCATACAAACGCCCGGCGGCTTCCTCTTCGCCGGTAGCCTGGCAGCTCGTCTCGGCTGGGAAGGGTGGAGCTCGTGGGGCGTGTACGTGTTGACCGCCGCCATGCAGGGTATCCTCCTGGCCATGGCTATCAGATACGAGTGGCCGTCCGAGGAGGAGCGCTACACTACCCCGCAGCGGCCGGTCTACAACCGGCGTACCACGCCGAGAGTACTGCCATCGCCGGGTCCGTATTCGGCTCATCTGCACGCCTACGGAGAGACACAGGAGGAGATCGAGCGGGCACTGGACCGCGAGAGCGTCCAGGGCGTCGGAGAGGACCAGCCGCTTCTCGCGCCGGGCGGTCTCGGGAGTTCGGGCGTCCGGTAGAGTTGTTATCGCATGTTATTGTTATCACGGGCTTGACTATTACTGTATGGAATCTTGATCACCTAGTTTCAGCTCTTGTAGACCACCGACACGCAGTAGGTGTTGAGACCTTGTGCTTTATACAACGTTCAGGATGTCGCTTACAGAAGGATATATAAGGACTCCTGATAGACATGAGAAGCTAGGTACTGCGTGTACATCTGCGTGAAACAATATAGAGCAAATTCTGAGCTGCTATGGTTGCGTCTTCTCTTCTCTGCGGCGAGGCGACCATTTTCTCTCTACTTCTATGCTCCCTTTTGTTCCTCTACTCTTTATCTTACGAGACCCCGAATCCCACGACGTTAATACCACATAAGAATAGCTGATAATGCTGTCCTCCACATCATGAGGGACACACGATGCACAGATCCACTGCTTTCTGGGGTCTGGGGCTAGCTCCGCGCACAGTGATAGGTGGGCGTTCATCCTGGGCCGGCGGTAAGCCAACATCATGAGAACTCGGGATATAAACAGCGGGATTACCGTAAAGCAAGGCAAAACAACGATGGTAAATAATAGCCTAGTCATCTTATTACATACCTAGGAGACAAGGGAAGAGAGAGCAAGTGCGTAGGTAGCCTAGCACGGCCATAGCATAGGGGGATTTTAATTATTTTGGTAACAACCTCGCCTGCATAGCAATCACCATGCTGACCGTCCATTGCGCGTCGACACGTCCCAGACTTCTTTATTAACGAAGCACTCGTTAAAGGAATCTGCTTACATAACATATTCAGAGTGGAGGGCAGATGCGAATAGCGGGCTGGTTGTGTTGCTTGGCGAGCCATGGTTAGCCATCAGGGTTCTCAATAAGTTGCTATAGTATAGTGCGTGCAGAGGGAGTAGCTCTCAAAATGTGAGTTTAACTGCTAGCACCAATCTCCCCGGACCTCGATTTTCTCATGCAGTTAAATTCATTCGATACTGGCGCAACGTCGGGTCCAGGAAGAATGGCCTGTTCAATCCAGTGATAGTGAATGGTACGGGTGATTCTCTGGCCATCCCCTGATTCTGTACGTACTGTGGAATAAACTCGGAATGACGGAGATTCGGGTAAGAAGCAAACAGGGGTCCATCGATGTCGGAAGCGGGACTGATAAGCCGCCCCCGTGGGAGTGCGCTAGAAATATAATTGGACAAAACATTCAGTGGCTTGAGTGGTCCGGGCCGATGTGTCATGTATCCCACAGACTTTCTTTACATTGACTCAAGCATTCTACTCCCATTGCTCCCCTATACTCTTTCATTCAGACCGAGATTTTTTTTATCGTGTTCCAATCCCACCGTGTCGCAGGCGCGTGGGTTGCCCGGTTCTGAGTATTCCTTTAGTATTTTGTATATAACCATCTCTCTTACTCTTAGAGTCCAGAGTTCCCTTGTGGCGGGGTCCTCAAGCTCTGTCGTATCGTCATCATGGCCATCTACAGCGCAGTTCCGCCACCTCCTGAGCTTGGGGGTCCCCCAACCAACGGCCAAAATGGTCATCAACAGGATCAACAGCCTCCCGTGACACCAGCTGCGCAGACTTCGGTCGCTATTGATATCGAGACATGGACTCTCTCTGCCCTCCAGTCCCTGAGTGTGTCCCCTGTCGCGCGCGGCACCGGAGCCCCGCTGTCCATCCCCATTGACGAGAGTGCGGCAAAGAAACCATCGGTGACCATCCAAGATCCGCGGGCCAAGTCAACGGCTATCGCGCTGCCGCCTCGTCCACCTTCTCGTCGGGACAGTTTGCGCCGCCGTGAGGCGCTGTTGAAGGGCAAGGAGGGTAGTCGGCAGCGCCGGCGTTGGGAGAACGGTACATCCACCACCTGTCACGCACTTAAACTGGATCTCGGATTCTCGTAGTAATTTTGGACTAATTTATGGCAACTTGTATGGAGGTAGACCGTCTACTGCATGTCCCCAACGCGCAACCTCCCGAGCCCAAGGACTATGAGCCGCGTCCCACGCACCCCGTCGTCCACGTCCCCTACCAGGTCGCCGCGGCTTGGGATCTCCGCGTCCGCGCCGAAGTCGAGGCCAAGAAGGCCGCCGCCGTTCGGCGCAAGCAGATGCAGACCCGGACCATGGGCGATGCGCACGTCGCGGGACGAGTGCCCCGCGAGCTCTTCCAGCGCGCTAAGAAGACGCCTGCTGTTAAGACGTGGGTGCGCTCTCTCGAGGAGCCTGTGCGACGATATCTGGTCGAGCTGGAAGTTGCCGATGAGGCTTCTTCCGAGGACTCCGAGGATGAGGAAATCGTCTTCGTGGGGCGCAACGGATCGATGCGGGATGCTTGGAAGAAGGCCCGGAGAGGAGGGAAGAACGAAGAGGGCCTGGTGCTTGATGACCTAGGTGATGACGACGAAAGCGGTGCCTTTAAGTGCGTGAATCTGACGGCATGATCATGGTGCGGTTAGGCTGACAGAAGCAGGCGATGGATCACGCATTCCATTTCGGATTATTACGGCCTCCAGTCTTACTCCGTCCTAGTTGGAAATCCGAAGCGCAAAGTCGTCTATGTCGGTGTCAAGACCATGCAGACGGGGCACGCACCAGCGGTGCGGTCTGATTTGCCACGGCCCCTATGGGAACTATGTTAGAGTGGCCACCTTACTTGCTACTGGGATTTCAGCGCCATCTTGTTACACCTTTTCGCAACGCCAACTATGTCTTGACATCCTTTTATAAGACCCGTATGCAGCGGGAATTGGATTTCTACATGCAGCAATAAGAAAAGATAGACAAGCATCAACCTCCATTATTAATTCCCGTTTCATACCTCGCAATGCTGCCTCCCTCAAGAGCACCTCCGGACTGAGGGTTACGCGGTAACATTCAATAAGTGCAAGATCGGGAAATGTGAATCAAGTGGTATTGGAACTGTATTCATTCTCCGTCGTTGCTGGAATGGATCTTCCTTCAGCTTCCACCTCATTTATGTTCGCCGCGCTGCTCTTATTGTACCGTCCAGAGGTAGAACCCCGCCCCCGAGGTCGGGTTATAATCCGGCCTAACAAGGGAACGGCTGATCCGGCTCCGCATTCTCTCGTCCCCGCAGAGCTTCCGTAAGTTGGTCCTCGGGTAAGTACAATCGCAGCAAGTACTACAAGCCCGTGCAAGCTTGTTTCTCTCACCGTGTTACATTACTATAAACGCCACCATGGCCTCGGATCCAACCAGCTCAGTGGTAGAGCCTGTCGCGGCGGCAGAGCCTGTTGCGGCGGCAAATGCGGACTACGACCTCGCCAGGCCCATAACCTCCTCGCCCGGCGCCGGACTGAGGCAGGGTCTCACGTCGTACGGCGACGCGCACTTCTCGCTGTTCCTGCGCAAGGCGTTCATCAAGGCGCTGGGGTACGGCGAGGATGCGCTTTCGCGGCCCGTCATCGGCATCGCCAACACGGCCTCGGGCCTCAACCCGTGCCACGGCGCCGCACCGCAGCTGCTCGACGCCGCGCGCCGCGGCGTGCACCTCGCCGGCGGGCTCGCCGTTGACTTCCCCACCATCAGCCTCCATGAGTCCTTCGCGAGCCCCACCAGCATGTTTTTGAGGAACCTCATGAGCATGGATACCGAGGAGATGATCAGGGCGCAGCCTGTCGATGCTGTTATTTTGATTGGAGGTGAGTTTCTGGGATGATTGTTGCCTATTTGAGCTTCGGTTGAGAGACTCGACATTAGGCTGTGATAAGACGACGCCCGCCCAGCTCATGGGTGCGATCTCCGCTAATAAGCCGACCATCCACCTTGTTACCGGCCCCATGATGCCCGGGAGTCACAGGGGAGTAAGGATAGGTGCTTGTACTGATTGCCGCAACAACTGGGCGAAGTACAGGGCTGGGGCCATCGATATCGAGGAGATCGCTGCTCTGAACGAAGAGCTGGCTCCGACCGTGAGTCAACCCCCCTTTGCCGAGTAACTACCCCAACCCTCATCCATGAGATCTCACACGGGAGCACGCTAGGCCGGCACATGCGGCGTGATGGGCACCGCGAGCACGATGGCCTGCCTCCTCGCCGCGCTCGGCATGATGCCGCTGAAGGGCGCCACGCCGCCCGCCGTCTCGGGCGCCCGGCTGCGCGTCGCCGAGGACACGGGCGCCCGGGCCGTCGCGCTGGCGAGGTGCCAGCTCCGTCCCCAGACCGTCCTCACCAGGGAGTCGTTCCTCAACGCCATCACGGTACTGCAGGCTGTCGGCGGCTCTACCAACGCCGTCGTCCACCTCATGGCCATCGCCAACCGCCACCCGGCACTGGCGGGGGAGATCACCCTGCAGACCGTCGACGACGTCGGCCGCCGCACCCCGCTGCTCGTCGACCTCAAGCCCAGCGGCGAGGGCTACATGACGGACTTCCACAACAGCGGCGGCGTGCCGGGCCTTCTGCACGTGCTGCGCCCGCTGCTGCACCTCGACGCCATGACCGTCACGGGGCAGACGCTCGGCGAGGCTCTCGACGCAATCCCTGCCTCCCAGTTCCAGTGGCAGTTCGCGAGCGGCGGCAGCGGGTGCTGCATCCGCTCGCTGGCCGACCCGCTTTACCCAGCCTCCTCGCTCGTGGCGCTGCGCGGTAACCTTGCACCGGGCGGCGCCGTGACGAAGGCCAGCGCGTCCAAGGATCGGCGGCTGCTGCGACATCGTGGCCCCGCCGTCGTGTTCGCGGGCGTCGCGGACCTCGCGGCGCGCGTCGACGACCCGGACCTTGAGGTGTCCGCCGACAGCGTGCTCGTGCTGCAGGGTATCGGGCCCCTGGGCCGTGACAGCCCGGGGATGCCGGAGGCGGGGCTAATCCCGATCCCGCGCGTAAGCACCTTTTCTACGAACCGCGTCTACCCTCTTTCCTGGTCTACATCCGGGAATAAACCCGCCATCTCTGGGTCGGGCCCGGGCTGGCCGGGGACTTAGCCCCCGAGACATGGACGAAGTCGCCCCCGCCAACCCCGAAGAGTGCTAATGTGGTGGTTACTGACCTATGAATGAGCACAAGTAGAAGCTGGCGGCCCGCGGCGTGACCGACATGCTCCGAATCAGCGACGGCCGAATGAGCGGCACCGCCGGCGGTACCATCGTGTTGCACGTCTCGCCCGAGGCGGCGGACCCGCAGAGCGCGTTCGGCGTCCTCAGGGACGGGGACGTCGTCGCCGTCGACGTCGAGGAGAGGGTCCTGAGGGTCGAGCTCAGCGACGAGGAGATCGGGCACAGGATCGCGGAGAGGAGGGGGAGAGTGGGGAGAGGCGAGGGCGAGGCCGAGGCGGCGGGGGCGGGTTCCTGGGTCGCGAGGAGCAGCACGAGAGGATATCGCGGCTTGTATATGAGGAGCGTTAACCAGGCCGAGCTGGGCGTCGATTTCGATTTCCTCACCGCGAGGGGTCCCGCGAGCTCCTAGGGTTTGCAGGAGCACATGAAGCTATGGTACCCGATTGGACCATCAATAAATCGGTAAGTCTGGCCCACCTGCTTCCCACTGTCTCCCCTGGGCAGGAAGATCCAAGGTTGGTATACCCAAAATATCCGCAATACACCGCACGAGATCAGGATGTGATAGATCAGCACCCCTGTCGGTACGCCCTGGATTTCTTACCTTAGTCACACGTGGCGCACAGGGCCTAATCGTTAACCTCCTCCAAACCCCTCTTGCTATTTCAGGGGCTTCTTAATGCGTTAGGGGAGAGAATGGGCTATAAATAGCCCTAGCGGCTAAGTTTTATAGTCAGTCTTGGCCCCTCGAGATAATACACTCTCTCCACGACGATATCCTTTATAACGAGATTTCACTACAACGATATTAACCTGGTGTTATTATTTTGCCCTTAATATGTAACGATATCTTACGGTTAACTGTATGACCTCTATTTGTAAGCCATAGATATGGTTATGCAGAGCTCGTGCTTATTTTTTTAAGGATGAACGCAAACAAAGCAGCAGAAGCAACAATTTTTGTTGTTCGTGTTATCGCGTTACCTGGAATAGAAGCTCCGGTCGATTTTATAATATCTAATATCTCATTGGTCACTTAATGGTCATTAGTGACCCAGACTTAGAAATTGTTGGCGTGTTGCAACTTCAGCCTTCGGCGGATATGGCGTACCATGATTAAGGATAACTTCAGGTAACGGATAAAGGTGCAGTTGCTGTAACATTGGTGATGTCCCGGGTTGCATCTAATTGTAATAGGATTAAATAGACATGTACTGAGTCAATTAAATATTGTACCTGGAATCATGATACTTCGCACTAGCCCAGCAGCATCGAGGTGGGCCCGATTACCTTCCAGAGAAACTGGCAGCTGGCAAGTTTCCGGGGAAAAAAGTGGAATAGCCCCAAACGATGAGACGGATGCCGCCCGCCAAGGCTGGATTCATCTAATCTAAGGGTGACAGGAGCGATATGTGGGCCCGTCCCACCTTTCCATATCAATACCTCTTTATAACGATATCAAAGTGGTGGATCTTTACTATCGCTATGGAAAGGGTCTTCTGTAACCCCAAACATGGATGCCTACTGACCTCTCACTTGCGTTCGACGATGTTGAAGACCTCTTGTCGCTACCAACATGATCTCGCCAGGGAGGCCAGCCTTATGAGTCGGCGAGCGGTCTGTATGCTCTCAATCAGCCCTTATGCCTAATGCGCCATCAGTCTATTTCGAAACTCCTCTTACTGACTATATGTCTTGGCACTTGGCGAGCCAAGGCACTGATGCTTCAAGTTTGGTCGATTACAGTAAATCTTATTTACGCTCTCGTAAACAATGGCAGCAGTTTTGGCGATTGGGGCCCCGATTGCTCGAAACGCTTCTTCGGTCAGCAACCTCGCGACCAGCCAATAAACTCTATGCTACTTGCCCATGGGATGTGGAAACGGCCAGTAGAGTTGGTACAGGCAAAGCCACCTGTCTTATCTTGCAACCGGGACTGGACGCCGGTTGCAGGTTATACGTACATCAATTCTCGCGGTATGTGCCCTTGTATTGGTCGTATCATCAAAGACAACCCTAAGGCCATTTAGCGGATCGCGATCTATAGGTAACTCGAGGGGATGATGACGACGCTACAGGGGTCAGTTAGTCAGAAAGCGCTCCTTGCCCCCGGTATGTTTCAGTAAGCTCCGGCGACGAAGAGCCTCCAAGGGTCACGCCTACAATGATGGGCTACAATAGCATTGGTATAAGACGCTTCCTCTCAACTCTTTCTATATGTTCTCAAGAGAGAAGCATTCCGTTGCATGCTGCTGGACGGACGCCTTCACTCGTTTTTCGCCACCTTGCTTTCTTCTATTTCGCTTCTTCGGACCCTTAACTAGCTGTAGCTGTTGTCCGAGCCCCGGCGGCTTTTAACTTCTACCTACACTCTCTTATCTAATTCGCCCCCATATATTTCGTACTCATCTATAATAATGACGGGAAGCGTGTGTCCGGTGTCGAGGTCCGCCTCGGGCTGGTGTCCGGTCGGCAAAGGAAGTCAGGGAGAAGGACAGCGCATGGGATTCAGAGGCTGTTCGCTCTCGGGATTCTCTCAGACCGGTGATGTTCGCGCCGCATTCGGTGTAAGTTGTTGTCGACTTTGCAAGTTCTCTCTTTGGCGGGCACATTGCTGATATCTCATGCGTGGAACATGCAGATACCGGCTGGCGTTGACACTGAGCACTGGCTCCGGATGCGGTAAGATATGATCACCGTCCGTCGTAGATATGGTTACAGCTGAGATCTAATGAAAGCCTATGTCTAGGGAGCGTCGTGCGATCAATGATGTGCTTTACTCTAATAACTTCCCCAGCGTCAAGGATATCAACGAGGCCAGCAACATCGATACTCTGCCGGCGAACGAGCTGGACCTCCTCGCGGTTGCCCTCGGGGCTCCGGCAAGGCAGGTGATACTGCGAGCCGAGGAGATCGGACCCAAGACCGGGTGGAAGGACGGGTTTCTAAGCGCCGAGTACGGCTTCGTGCCGCCGGATTCAGATGCCGCCGTGGCAGCGTTGGCGAACTCTCCGGGGAGGATATGGTCGGATCTCTGCGAGAGGATACCTGGGTGCATCGCGAGAGGCAGGGTGAGACAGAGCGTGGCCGCGTTGCCCCTAGTCGAGGGTACGGAAGACGTGATCCCAGACTCGGCTCTCTGGGCTGCCCTAGTCTCCCTGGGCATGTTGTGCTCCATCTACCGCTATGAGGAGAAGCACGACGGCCACGACGGGGTCAGCGTTCTCCCTTCGAAAGTGAAACCGGACGTCGACGTAAGCGATGATGTCGTCGAGGAGCTCAAGGGAATTCCCAGATGCATCGCCATTCCATATTTCCAGATCTCCAAGAGGATGGGCAGGGCTGTCCCGCACTTGAGCTTTCCTGACCAGAGCTCATACAACGTCAAGGTTAGGGATCCGAAGTCAACCCATCCTTACGTGATGAGGTTTGACAACATAGATCTGCGCTGGCCTATGTTTGGCGAGAGGTCCGAGATCGCATTCTTGAAGGGCTGTGCTGTAACATCCGGTCCGTATAACTAATCCTATCCACATCCATTGCGGGAAAGGGGCTAATCAAAAAGGCATGATCAGGTTCATTTCAGCACGGCCCAGATGCCATAGCTAGCTGCCAGGAGGCGGTTATGAACAAGGACGTGGAAAGGCTCCTCCGCGAAATGATCCGTCTCAAAGAGATTCTCGAACAAATGCCTAACGCCTTCCACTCCATATCCCCGAACCCCCAGAGCGGAGAGAACTACGTGGCCGGAAACGACTGGGTCCGCTGGGGTTTTTTTTCCGCGCCATTCTCGAAGCGATGTCCGGCAACTTCAGGGTTGCAATTTCCCCCTTACCTAGTAATGGATGCGTTTCTCGGGCGGAAGAAATATGACTCTTTTCTAGGGAAAGAAGCCGTCCACTTACGCGCATGGCAGCCGTCAAATCTCCGGGCATTCATCGCCGCCATTGAATACCATTACAGTGTCCCGGAGTTTGTGGCCAAGTCCGGCGATCCCCGGCTTATGGGTGTACTCGACGGCATTGTCGAAGCTTACACCGGCGAAAGAGGCTTTATGGGCGTTCATCGGTATAAGGTATATGGGATTCTGGAGATTGCATCGAAGTCCGGCCGGTCCGCGACGAATGGCGGCTCTGGCGCCGCAGATACTAACGGTCGTCCTTGGGAGACCACTCACAAGCAGTTCTCGGAGGCTATGAAGGAGCGACTGGAGCCTTACCGAGGGCATATACCTGTCGAACCCCACCAAATGAGAGGCTCCTTCGAAGAGTGCCGCTATCGATCCCGCATCATCAGCAGATCTTACGTTGATAACGATCCCAACCGTTCAATCGCTATGGTGACCCTTGATATCCAGGACACTGGTATCTCCTTTATGCCTGGTGACCGTCTGGCTCTGATGCCTCTTAACAATTGGGAGGAGTGTGCAAAGGTGGCTTTAGCCCTGGGCCTGGAAGACCTGCTGGACCATCCCGTGAAGCCCGATGCAACTTGGAGTCGCTTTGCAGAACACCTCGGTTCCGTTACCAGAGCATCGCACACACTCCTCGTCAGGGATATCATCCGGCGCGGACATCTGGCTCCCCTAACAAAAGAGCTGGTTCTAAAGGTCCACTCCATTCTGAGAGCGTCCTCGAGCGTAGTATTGCAGGTCCTGGCCACTAGCGAGTGGCCCGTCCGAGGCTCGCTTGGGGATCTCCTGCAAGCCGCCGTGGTCGACACACCACAGCACATCTGGGACCGGGCCTTCGACATTACGGGCGATCTGCGCTGGCTCGCGGAGCTCATTCCCGTCGAGGTCCCACGAACGTATTCGATCTCTAACTACCCCGATGAGTTGCTTCCTAGCACGATCGACCTCACTGTGTCACGCTCAGAGTACCAACTATGCTCGACATTCGCCGGCGAGAAGACGGTCGCTATGCGGAGCGGAGTCGGCAGCGGGTTCATGAATCCCCCAGTCTCTTCGAATGAAGAGATCATGCCGATCGACGAGGACATCCTGATCGGCGTGTCGCGGCCTGTGTCGTTCCAACTGCCGCTCGACGGTGCCGCACCGTGCGCCTTCTTCGCAGGCGGCAGTGGGATCGCGCCGTTCCGGTCGTTCTGGCAGGCGCGGGCTGGCCGCAGCATCGGACGTAACATCCTGTACCTGGGGGTGCAGTCGCGGGAGAAGTTCTGCTACGAGCACGAGCTGCGGGAGCTCGTCGCAGCCGGCCACATGGAGATACACACGGCCTTCTCGCGCGACACGCGAGGCCTCGCGTACGACCCGGCCCTGCGGGACCTCGTCGAGAAGTCGACGCCGCCCCGCTACATCGACGCTTTGATCGTCGAGCAGGGAGAGACGGTCTGCGATCTTGTCATGAGCAAGAGGCTCGGTGGCCTCGGTGGCTACTTATACGTGTGTGGATCTGTCTCTGTTTTCGACTCCGTCATGTCGGGGATCCGAAAGGCCATTTACGACCACAGGACTGCGACCATGGAGTCTGCGGACGTCATCTTGAGCACCGCCTTCGCTGAACGGAGGTTCATGCTCGGTAAGTGTAAAACCTCGGATCCTATTCAGTTTTGTCGAGTCACCGTCTCCACCTCTCATTCCACCCTTCCAAACTGCCATTCAATACTCCCCAGGCTTAAAACGACTGTGTTCTTCCGCCTCTTTCGTCCAAATTGTATCCTTGCTGATCTTAGTACCCTTGCAGATGTTTTCATGACACCAAAACCTCTGCCCTGTAATGCGGCGACAATTCCACAGTCGCAGCTTGCGCTTCATACCGGTCATCGCCCTGGTACTCCGGTATGGATTGCAGTCCACGGAAAGGTGTATGACGTGACGAGCTTCTGTCCAATGCACCCAGGAGGGACACTGATCATCAAGTCCAACGCTGGGGTTGACTGCACGCGATCGTTCGATGAGCTGGCTCATACAACAAACCCCGAGGTCAGCAGTTTGCTCACCAAATACTACGTGGGAGAACTTACACCAAAGCCTGACTATCTCGGGAATGATGAGGTAGGCAGCCTCTACGACCTCTGGTTGGACTACCTGCGGACAGTCGTTGCGACTCTTGTTGCTCAGCAGTTCGAACTGGACAGGATGATGGATCCTGAGACGAATTCTACACCTAACCCCGGTAACTACTGGTTTCAAGGGAACCTATTCAGCATGGCGGGCGTCAGGCTTTTCTACCAGTACCAATCACGGCTCCTCCAGGGCGGTTTCTCTGCAATGTTCGGCCCCAAGTTCCAGGAGCTGGTACTAAAGCTATCGTTTAGTCTCGCCAACACGTCTTCCGAGGGCGCACATACTCGCTTGCCCGATGTCCTCGGCATCATCGCGCGTGCTAAGGTATCAGAGGAGGCTGTCGCAACCTCGCGACAGCTATCACTGGTTGGCGAATTCATTAACGACAGCGAAGGCGCCCGCTTCCACGAGCAAGGAATCATGACATATGCGAGCAAGTCCGCCGAGCTCGATATAGCCCTTCTGGAGGAGATAAGGCAGGAAGCCTGCCACGGCATGGACGCCTTCGAATCCATCACCGACCTCGACGCGTCATCGTCCTCCGACACGCAAACCGTACACGCTCTAGGCACGCTCCTTATGCAATTGCTTGAGCGCATGGCAAAGCGTCTGGAGATCTTCTACTCAAACCTTGCACGCCACTCAATCTACCAGCCCGCCATCGAGCGCAACCCTGCCCGTACTAGATGGCGTCTCCTGCGCCAGCGCATTAAGGACGGTTCTTTCTTCCTCTTCACGAAGAATGCCTCGCTCGGCTCTGCTCCGTCCTGGAAATCCCTGCCCAATGGGACCACTGTAGACTTTGACAATGTCATCAACCAAATCAGGGGCACGCTCGCCCATACTCCACCACAGCAGCCCTTGCGGGGCGAAGACCATTCCAGGGGTCGCCAGAGCTTAACATTAAGCGCGATGCACACGGCTCGCGCGCAAGCCGCCCGGCACCAGGACGGCCCGTCGCTCTTGGAATCGCACAGCAACGGCGCCGCCCTGCGCAACATGTCGGCCTTCATCGACAAGAACATGCGCTCCATCCGTCGACTCAGCAGGATGCCGCCGCCCAGCGCCGAGCAGCTCTTGATGCTTCAAGGCATAAGCGGTGCACCGGACACGCCGCCTTCGAGTCGCGGATCGAGTCGCTCGCCCAGCCGCAGCCTCTCCCTTGCGGCTATGAAGTCCCACCACCAGTCTTACTCGCTCAGCGAGCGGGGGCCGTCGCTGCCGCCGTCTTCCCACCGTGTGAACCATCATCAAATGCGCAGCAGTAGCAATGCTCCTGTCTCGATGACAGGCCTCGGCCTGCAGCCGTTTCCGCCGACGCCTCCCCCGGCACCTCTGGACGGGAACGCCGCCATCGTGTCAATGATGGGCAGGCTCAACGTGCGGTCCCGGCGCGGCGCCAGCCTCGGCGGTGCCCAGGTCCTGTCGCAGCCTGCTTCCGTCCTTGGGACGCCGCACCTGGGCGCCGCCGCTGCGGGCGAGCGCGGCAGGCACTACTACCACTCGCGGCCGATGTCGGCGGCAGCGGGGACGGCGAGGATGTCTGCGACGGCCAGGTCGCGGTCACGGTCTTCGACGAACAGCTCCCTGAGGTCGTTCATACTGGGTCAACAGGCGCATAGACAAATGGAGGAAAGGATTGCTCCGACGTTTTGAAAGGGAGAAGGGGTAAAAGTGGAGAACTGCCTCTCCGCCTTACCGGCACATAAATAAAATGTAATAATCAAATGCGGTATGCGAACAACATCAAACTTATTTATGACCACGTGGCATGTGATTAAGGAACTACTTATTTTACATCGTCAAAGAGAAGTTGGGGGCATCTGTGAGAACCGCGGACTGCGTTACCGTCGATGAACTGGCCGTCAACCATAGGCAATATTTTTCGAGAACTCGCGAACCAGCCCCCGAAGACTAACAGGGATAGAAGGACTGTCACGAGGAAATATAACCAGACCGAAGGTGAAACTACCCTCGAATTATCCCCCGCTTGAAAGTCGAAGAACGTAGTACTGAAGAACGTCTATACTAATATTAACTGCCGCCCTGAATAGAAAAGTAAGCCTGACATACCGCCGTAAATGTTGCTGGGAGAAACACGGCAGTTATCGCCGATATTATCTGCATAGATGCGCTGTGCCTGGTGGCAGCAATGGCTACCCGTCTCTGGTCCTCGGTGATCGTCTTGAGGTTCGCATTGTCTCGGAGAGCAAGAGCATTATCCCTCTGGGCGATAAGGCTTAAGATCTTTGGGCGGCTTTAGCAACGTGACGTGAGTCCACACTAAGACGTACTCACAACCTGGATCTGAGCCTCGGCTCTCTTCGATAAGTACTTAGCCCTCAGCTGTACGTTCTCAAGGGAAGTCAGGTGGAAGCTGATCTCGTCCTGGAGTCCTCTGTGTATGTTCAAGAGTCTCTCCCTATCGGCTACCGCCGGAACGCTCTCTACTATGCGGGAATTGATGCGGTCGAAGGTAGCTAGCTTTGGCGACCAGGCCTCGCACAGGTACTCCGCGTACGCTAGCTTCGACTTCGCACTACTGATGTCGGCGGTGATGAGATTGAAGTCGACTGTCTCCGCCGGATTCTGAATGGCAGGCTTCTTTTGAAGAGCCTCGGTCCAGTTCCATTTGGTCTGGAGGCCAGTCTTCCTTTCAACCAGGATGATCTCTCGATGGCAATCCCGGACACCAAATATGGCGATCTGCAGCCGGGGTTCCACCAGGATCGTAGGCAGAAGCATTGGCAGCGCAATGCTCCCACGGTGCTTCGCCAGCTCCCTAGTGACTTGACGTATCTCTTCGGCGGTCAAGTCGTGGACGAATGCCATAGTCAGACACCTCTCGGGACAATAAGTTAACCCAACACTAAAATGCCACCTTATAGTCCTTTGACTATGAAGCACAAACTCTGCGACAGTCAGATAGCTACACGTCGTGCAGATGGGAAACCCGACATACTCTGTGCCTTTTGACAACACGCGCCGGCCCCATCGCGAACCTCGGTAAAGACTGTGTTGGCTTCTCGCAATGCTCGGGCATATTGAGAAGGGAGAGAGAATGCCTCAACCAGAGAGTTGAAACTAGATTCAGTCATCTTGAGAGGGGTGGGTCCCAACATGTCCGGGTCGACCTCGAACCTGCCAGGGCCCTCAGAGAAGCTCGTAAAAGATCAGTACTCTCTCGAGGTTGTTCCGTATGCGCCTACATTACCACGATTCCTTCTCTAAATTTCCGTTGGCGCTTATCCAATTTTATCTCACGGTCAGCTGTGCATCACCGTCTTCGGGATAGAGCGTAAGATTTCCCCATACAACGTTTTCCACTATGCCGGGTATGGACTCGGATACTGGCTGATAGTTGTACACGTTCGCGCTTTCGTCCTGCCACTGTTTAGCCATCAGAACCTACGCACTGCACCTCCCTTGTACTTCCATCACCCACTTCGAAGTTAAGTATTTGAAGACATGTGAGCTCATCGAAGTCACTAAACAGCCCACCACGATCTACAAAGCGGCTCCAGTTGTCTTCCATGTTCGCAAATCGGCATGCATCAATGTTGCTGCTGGCTTCCACGACGGACCCGACTAGAGAGAATGCTTTAAGAAAGGCTCAATTGTCGTTATCACTTCCAATCAGGAAGTAAGAGTTGCGAAATCACGCAAGTAACGCGGCCAGAAAGAGAAGTCGGCGGCTTTTAACGTAGCGCTGGCCCGTCTCAGGTTAAGTCATCCCTCAACTGGTTACAATCGGGAGCTGCAGCTGCGCCACCGCCACATACGGCTCGCAACTCGAACGAAACGCGAAAGAGCAGCAAAGTCGGGCACGCCAGTCTGCCTTACCATCATTTACTGTCAGTGTTATCGTTTTTGGCTTTAACTTGAGATCCTGGATTTCCACAGAGTGATATAATTGTAATTACGGAATTGAAAAGAGCGAGTGACGCAAGTGGAATCTGCTGTCATCCTTCATCCAAACAACCATTCCACGACATTCAGTGCAAGCAAGCCTATGAGCCCAAGAACAATGGTTTTAAGGATGAGAACAAGGTCGCTTGCCCTTCGTTCCGCCATATTTACCCTCTGTTCAGCCACATCAAGCCTTTTTTGTTGCTCATTCCTCTGTTATTCACCATCCTCCCTCAGGAGCTGTACCTGCGCCATGATGTCGTCGTTGCTACCATCGATCTTGTCCATCTGCTTCATGATCTTTTTATAGGCATGGTGGTGAATCATATTAGACTGGTGGCATACACCCAGCATATTGACGGCGTGGAATTCAACCGCAGCGCGGACAAGGTCAACACGGTTATCCATCATCGCAAGGGCATCCTCTTGACGATAATGAATGAATCGATTGCCCATTCTATTGGTCTCTGCAACAAGATAAGTTGACCGGTCGCGGGGGCTGAGACGGTTGCGCTACTCAATCTATTAGTCTATGAAGCACAACCTCGTTGGTGATTCTCAACTCACCGCGTCCAAGTTGATGCGTTCGCCGGGATTGGGAACGTGCTGGTTGTTTTCACTGCCTTAAAGTCCAGTCAGCAGGCAGCCCTACCGAGTAAGTCGACACTTGAGGTTCTATATAGCATCCACCCCCGCATCGGGTCTCAAGGCAATGGGCAGATACCCTCGTCGGCAGACAAGGTCCCCGCTGAGTAATGCAATAGCCAGGTCAGAGCGACTGTGAGATCCACGACGCGCTACGAGAACCGCGCTTACGCCGCTTCCACGGCCATTAACGCAATCCACAAACAACCAACCGTTCCGGGGCACCGCTGGAAGCCGGGCTGCACATTGCTTTAATCTTGAGTCGACCTCAGTGTCCCAACTCGGTCCGCACCAAGACCTACTTGGCTCGGGCATTCGGAGATGGCTCACACATGTCCCTCATCTCAAGGACATCATCAACGCTCAAGGGCGGTTACCCTCCACCAAAGTAGGGGAGTTGGTGGTAGAACCAGTAATCGCACATGCCAGAGCACGAGTCTGATGAGAGGTCCGAGAATACCCCTTCTGTGTACAAAGCCGTTTCATGGGAGGCCTGAGGCGATAGGCGGGCAGAGTGGAAGCTGCGGAAAGAAAGACAAGGCTGGACAACATATGGACTTACCGCATTGGCCTGATAAGGCGGGGGCAGCGTCTCCTAGACGGGCCGTGCCACTGGCATTATCGGACAAGTAGGTGGGTGAGATGTCTATGCTGTATGTGTCTGCATTACGATGTTAGCTGGTTGGAAGTGGGTGGTAGTGAGCGTTGAAGGTGGAAGATGATGGACGGAAGGTAGGAGAGGGAAGGTAAGTGGAGAGAAGGTAAAAGATGGATATGCAACATCGAGTGAGAGCAGTGAATGTCAAAGGGCATGCCTTCAAATGCAGAGATAAAGTGCAAGTATAGAGCGGAAGTGGGAAGGTAGGAGTAGTAGAGTGAGAGTGGAAGTGGGAAGGTAGAGGTGGGAAAGAAGAAATCTGAAGGTGGCAGAAACGCGAAATCAAAACAAAGCACGAAAAGCTGGGAAGGCGCGGATGTACCTAGGTACGAATAGATGGGATATCAACCAGGAAAATAATTAAAGCAGAAATCATCATACCATTGTTCAAATAAAGGTGACCGTTCGAGTTGGAAGTGAAAGCAGAGGAGGGAAGCAGAGGAGGGAAGCAGAGGAGGGAAGCAGAGGAGGGAAGTGGAAGTAGACACGTAAGGAAATAATGGATAAACATCTGGTAATGTGCTAAGTGAAGTGTCCTAGGTACGTACCTTCCACAGAGAGATTCTTCAGGAAAGCCGTAAGGTATAGGAAAGGAACAGAAGAAAAGAGTATCGTACCTTGACTTGCAGGTACGAGAAAAGTTGGGGTGAGAACGGTGTTAAGGTCGGGATGGATGGTGCAAAGTGAGGATGTTACGAAGGTGTAGTTAGAAAAGTGTGAGAAGAAGAAGGCCTGTGCAAGATATAAACAAAACTTGGAGGATGGGAAAGATTTTCAAGGCCAGAAGTTATCGGCGGCTAAATACGTAAGGCATCCGAATTTGTTTCGACGGCGTGCCTGCCACCCAAGCAACAGAACGAATAGGTGCTTATGACTTATCTGCTGAACCAATTACTACGTGTGAGTCGGGTCAGCCAAAAGTATTTATGCCAGTAATAAATATCATCTTAAGTTGAGACATTTGGCGCTTTTTTGTTGGTGACGTGATAATGAGGAAACGGTGGAAAGACTGATTTAACTGTTTGAATCAGCATCTGGGCAACTCACCTGTTGCTATGTGATGGCCACTGGCCAGCTTTAGGGGTGCAGGCCATTACCACTGCTGGGAAAACGGCTAGGAATATCATAAAAAATTATAGAAGACTGCAACGTCTTAGTGTCTGGATTATTTCCATACATTGTTAGTCCGTGTTCCGGTTTATAGTCTTAAGTCGAGACACCCCCTTTACGTTCCAACCCCCCTAAGGCGCCACCCATTTTTGAAGCCGTTTATATCACAACTTTTTAACGCAAATTTAAGTATTTTATTAATTATCTATCTGATTAATTCCATATTAACGGATATGTATAATTATACACTGCGGATTATTCTTATTTTAATTTTTTAATCGAAATTAGTTTTGACTTTTTTTTTTTTAATTTAAAAGCGGCTTGTAGAAAAGCTTTAACATACGGTAAGCTTAACGGTATTTACATAATATCCTTTAATAACCTTAACGAAGGTCAGTTTTGTTCCTACCAAGATTTTACCGACAAGCTCGCATTTAAAGCCTGGCTGCTTAACAACTACCCCCTCCTTTCGAAGCAAAATAATCCTGCGAAGAGCAAGTGATGTACTATTACCGGCAACGCCCTTAATGTTTCCGTTACTGAAGATTAAGAAAATGTCTCTGTGATCGGGCAATATCCGGTCAAGTTCCATTCATTCAGTTGGGACACCCCTGTTTTGGCCTGGGCTGAAGACAACTGTGTACAATATAGCCACCAGTGCAAGGCTGATCGCTCCTGGTGTTGTGGCGTTCTGCAAATCTAAAGGATCGCTCCACGCAAAAAGCCAAGCAAAGCTAAATGCAATAGATGGACTTAAAGCCAACAGAAAGTACAGGGAGACGCGGAAAAAGGATATTCGCTCTCGAGCGACGAGTCCCCAGAAGACTTGCTGTCCTTGCGACTGGCTCTCAGGACGCACCTGACGATCCCGCTTCGGCATCGCGTCCATCAAACTCTCACACAGGAATGTTACGGGTAAACAATCGAAATGGAGGAATCGGTGCGAGAACAATGCTTATCATAGCATGCCCGCAAAAGGTCTTCAAACATATGCTGTGAGATGGGACAGTTTTCTCGAGACATGAGACGCGGAAGAAACCAGTATTCGGAGTATGTCTTATCGGATGGCTGCGGAAAACCAAACTTTGTACCGGCATCGAAGCGTCCAGGAGCATACTGCGTCATCTATGTCTTGATCAGCACAACCTAATCTGGTCATCCGAAGCTAAATACAACCACCTACCTTGATGAAATCGCAATGGCTGAGTAC
This sequence comes from Monosporascus sp. GIB2, assembly GCA_004155935.1. NCBI lineage: Eukaryota > Fungi > Ascomycota > Sordariomycetes > Xylariales > Monosporascus > Monosporascus sp. GIB2. The sequence continues at coordinate 6,460 of QJNV01000313.1, read as the reverse complement.
GTTGATAGAAAACAGCCGGCGCAGACCTTTGAGCTCAGCAAAAGATTGGCGCAATGTTTGAAAGAAGTCCATGCAACTCATAGAAGTGACGTCAAGCTGTTTCAAGTAGTATCGAAGAGACTTCCGTACAAGAAAAAATATATATCGTTTCTGAGAGATGTCTATTGATATCCTGGCATCAGAGTCTTCGTTGGTTTGAGAGCTATCGTTAGAAGGTGTAGATGTTTCTGTACGTTGTGTTGAGCTGGAGCTATTGCTTTCCGAGTTTGAACTATTGTTACAGCGAACCGCCAAGGTCTTTGTTGAACCGATTGAAACTCTTGTAGGTTCTGACGTTGGTTGATCGCTACATTGCCCATGGAGGGCAATGATCTGCTCGGAAAGAGAGCGGTTAAGATGAACGTATCTTCTCTCTTGACATACCTGTATTCAGTTAGAATCTCATAGGTGAAACAACCCCTCCAGTATCCTGAAAATCAATGTCGCTCGATAAACTTACACAAATCCACACCAGACGAGTTTGTCCCTGTGTGATTGGCCTTCTTGGCGGCTTAAGTGGCCACCAGAACCACGGGGACCCCGTTCTATCCTCTAAGAAGGCCTGCAACCGGTCGACCAAGCTGACCTCGTAGTCACCATTCATGTTTATTTCAGAGGGCGCACAAAACCGGACTTCGGCTACCAGCGCAGCCAGATTGTCGGAATCTGAATTCGAAAGTTGCATCTTGCCTGCTACGGTTCTTGCCAGTTTTCCCAACTGTGAAGGAAAAGTGGGATATGCGAGATCTTTCATGTCTTTCAGAAGACAGCGAAACGCTCTACAAGATTGGATCTTCTGTCGATTTGCCACGATTTGGGAAAGGAACCTATCATGGTCTTCTGATAGTTCGAAGTCAACCGATCCTCCTTCTGCTGACCGTAGTTTCGTGCTAGATGCAGCAGGATCTCGAGCCTTGCCCGCAGCTTCGTTGCTAGATGGTGACACCTGGTGACCACCATCATGCGCACTAGACCCCTCTTCCAGTGACCTTACCCGCTCCAGCAACATAGTGCTAAGGTTTGGTGCCACTTCTTCGAATTGTGTGCTCAGTAGTTGGCGCATCGTCCCAGGGAATTCGCGACCCAAGGCGTTAGTGAAATTAAGCATGGCGTCGCTAAAATCAGAAATGTCGGTGACATCCTCACTTCTAATCCTCGACCCAATGCGGCGAATCAGAGATTTCACCTCGGTATCAGAGAGCATGACTTCAATGAGCGCATCGACAAGCTTTCTGATGCTGTCATTCGTCATCTTTCGTGAGCGTACAAAATCTGCTAGCCTGTTTTTGAGATTTCGAAAAGGATCTCCTCCAAACAGAAAATTTTTAACGCGCACAAATGACGAGGTTTGTAGCGGTTCAACCTCTTCTTCATTTTCTGTTTCCGAAGCGAGATCATCCTGGCTGTGGTCCGCGACCTCGTCTGTGAATTTGCTCCCAGATTGATGTCTTTCCAGATACTGCTCCACGAGCTTCGCTCTCTCGTCGATGTTCATAGGTTGCAAAAAGCCTTCTAGGGGATGTTGTACACTGTCTTCTGGCACATACTTTTGTTGAGTCAGGTCGGCGATAGATCCTGCATAAGATGTGATGAAAGCAATAGCCTTGCTGTGGTCCGGATCTGTAGTAACGGCATGGCGTTTCAGATCCCTCGAATACGATTTTAGAATGTCGTAGAGGTTTCGTTTGAATCGCAGTGGAGTGATCTTTGGCCGCATTCTTGCTTCAATAAAAAGCTCTTTAAGCTCCTGGTCATCCTCAAGAAACTGTATGAAGATATCTCTGAGATCCCGTCCTTCATATTGACCCTCGATTGAGGTGTTTGAGGAATCCAGAGACTCAAAAGACATTATCGACGGTTGGTAAGAGTGGACTGAATCTGAATCACTGTCAACATCAAGTTCTTTGTCATCATCTTGTGCAACTGGAGCATTTGCGGAATTGCCCTTAATAGCTGCTTCATCTAACTCGCCCATGGGCTTGAACTCTTCCGGCCGGTACTCTTCCGGCTGGAAATTACGATTTTGGTAATGCACAACATTAGGGGGGCTGTTCTTGAACATGTTTGTCGTATATACGGGCACGGAGCGGGTGCTGTCCACAGTCTCAGAATTAGGGAGATTCCAATTGCTGAATCGAAAGGGGTGCGTCGTAACTAGAGTTGAGGGAGGTTGCTGCTGCGGTGGCGTTGCTTGTCGAGGTGGTATTGCTTCAGGATATGCCTTCACTATACGTGGTGGCTGCGGAGAAGCAGCAGATGAGTCTGTGATGGAGGAAGAGGCTAAGAGATAGAACTTATTTCCATTGTCGTCCTCCTGAATTGAACGTCCGTCTACTGCCTTAGGATGTCTCTTGATGCGCACATCATTATCTTGGCGCGGGGCTATTGTTGAGGATGTCTCTTCCTGTGTGTTAATTGCGCTTGAAACAGGGGGAGTTTCGTCGACGGATGAATCCGAGTAGGTCCGTGTTAAAGAGGAGGGGGAAGCGCCTCCCACTCTCCCAGCATTCCCGGTCCGGTGGTGTCGGCGAGCCAAGTTGCCGCTCCGCTTGTTTAATAAGACATCCAGATACGGATCGCTACGCGTAATATCAACTTCTGGCAGGACTCTGGACTCGCTCTCGTTAAGCTCTTCTTTGTTGACGATGCAATCAAAATCGTACTGCTTCAAGGTACTTTCGTACTTCGTGTTACGCAAGAACTTAAGGACGGAGTCCTAGAAATATGTCAGCAGTCCGTGCTTCGCATTACGTGACCGATCCTAACTCACGCCTGCCATCAACTTGAACACGGCATTCTGCGCATCTTCAAAAAGCGCCGTCAATTCGTGCAATGCATCAATCATCTCCACGCCCTGTCCAACTGGCTGAGTCCGACGAGTAGCAAATTTGCGACGTAGCTGATGATCGATGTTTAGCTCGCAGGGAGAGCCGGGTGCCAGGAATGTGTTGTAAATGCCATATGCCTGGGCCATGGATTCCTTAATCCCGTCCATTGACGTCGCATTGGAGTTCTTCTGAGCTGATCGGATAGCTTGTCGGCAGCCTCGGATCAATTCATCGGCATCTTGATAGAATGACAGATTCTCCTCGCAATGAGTCTCGCGTAAGTTCTCACGGAACAGTAACCTCAACGCGGCATCGTTCAGAATCTTGCCCAGGAGTTGGGTGCTTGAGTCCGGGGCGACGGCGCCCTCGCTTGTTCTTGCGAGCTCTTTGCTCTTGGACGTGCTGCCTCTTGACGCGCTCCCGTTTGCGATCTCCTTTCCTCTGTAGGTCAGCTGGTACACCGAGTTTTTCGTCGGTTGAAACAGGGCAGCGGAGGGAGATGCTACCATGTACGCTCGGTCTTGTTGGACAGCCTCCATTAGCCCATATTCGACAAACAAAGACGCTATTTCGTAGGTCTCCCGGCGGTCGACAGTGGTGCAGCAGTCCATCAACCAGTCCGAGCAGGCCTTACCAGTAAACGTATCTTTGAACGTTTTCCCGTCAACTTTACGCTTACTGGCTATCTTCACGCCAGTAAGGCCATTTCGGTAATCGCTCAGGGAGTCCGAATCGGCTGAGCTGACGCTTGATTTGACGTTAAGACCATTGTCTCCAATAAATCTTTTGAATATGACCTCTACTATGCCCCGGTCCAATACCAGATTATCTGACTGCGAGTCTCTTTCCAAAATCACCATATGCATTACTCCAGTAGCAATGAGGTCTCCGATCTGTCTTCGCTGAATGCCCTTTCTCGAACAAAACCGATCCAAAATACAGACGCCCTTTGGTGTCAAGCGCCACACTGAACCCTTAAATGTGTAGGTTTGTTGTAGTTTGCCATCTGCAGACTCGATGAACCTGGCGTCGAGGAACCGTTGACATAAAGATCTAGCCATACCGTTCGCCATACTGAAAGTCCTCGTATCCGTCGAAGTTACGATTCGCGAAGGGTCATTAGGATCAGGTGTGCGGCTTGACTCTGTGATCTTCAAACAGCCGAGTGCTCTGATGGCATCTTCTGACAAGAACGTGTGTTCCACCCGTGTGAAGCGTACTCGATGAGGGGACAATGGTAACAGGCTAACGATCAGGGCCGAGAAAATATCGTTGAGATTCTTTGAGGAGGTTAGAAATGTCTCATGGAGGGGATAAGCAATTGCGATTCGGTCAGTGATCACTGGAGGTGCAGAGTGGCAAGGCATTGAGAACTGGATAGACTGCGAGTTCACAACTCGCGACCAGCTCGGGAGACTGTGTAGAGAAAGGCGGTATTACTTACTTTGGCGAATGGGCGCTCATCCGTCATGCGGAATAATCTTGACGATGTTTGATGCATCTTGTTATCTACACCGAGCAGATGAATGGACGGTTTGGGTCTGTTTCCGAGTACGGCTGCGAAGGAGAGATCCTTGCACAGAGCAATGCTGGACAGTTTTCCGTCCAACTAGCGGATCAGAAGAGTCCAGGAGGACGTAGAGTAGTTAAAGGGCTTCGCTTACGCAAAAGCCGCTCCGAACTCGACACATCACCACCAATCGACGAGGCAGGATCAATCGAGTCTGCTGAGGACTGCCGTGGGCGAACTCTGGTCCGAAATGGCGGCTATCGTCTTGCCGATGTGGCAGCTGCGCGAAGGTTAAGATACCTCCAGCCAGGCTTTAGGCTCCTTGGCGCGGAGCTGATGGACGAGCGGCGCCCCAAGGCTTTTAGAGGCTCATACCGTGCCAGGCGCCGGGAGTGTTGCGGCAGGTGTTGCCAAAACCCAAGATCCAAATGCGGAAATCGGTTCTAGACTGAGGGCGCGGGATTTTCGACACCATAACCCTCGTCCACTTCGTTCGCAAGCTCACTACGTTAAAACGAGGGCATAACACTTGCGAGTGTAAGGTAGCTTGGTTGTTCGCGGTAAGAAAGATTTCTGTCATCATTCATGAATGTAGATAATCTAGGCGATTATGGTGACTCAACCAAATATGGCCTGAACCTGGCAAGGTAGCACCAGCTCTTGAAGATGATCCGTGACACAACACTTTACCGTTCATCCACGAAACATTTATATGAGCGCCAGCTACATATTATACCGGCAATATATCTTTCTGGCGAGGTTTGCGTTCGCGTTTGATAATTAGCTTGAACGCGCTGGCCTCCTTGTAAATACCAAAGAATGGATGGAATACAAACCCCGCGGTGCCTTCTCTCGTTAGTGGATCTGCCAAAGATGACTCTGGCGGAAAGATAGAGTCTCACTTACCGGCGGCGGGCTTGAAGGCGAAGCTCCAAATACCTTTACAGAAGCCCTTGATGCAGCCTAGGACACCTTCGCTCTTCGCGCCCTTGTAAGGTAACACCACCCAGTCGGTTAAGCCTTGGAACAGTCCGAACCAGAGACTCTGAGATAATATCAGTCCCCAATCCGTCACGGAGCTCCACGGGGAATGTTACTTACCTCTAACGCAGCCTTGCAGGCGCTCGGGAACCCGATGATGTTCGGCCATTCCCAGATAGTGTTGTCCCCGTAGAGGACGGGAATGTACCACAGTACCTTGGCGAGGCCGTGGCCGATGACGAACGGGATCTTCAACGAGCCCGTTATTATTAGGGCCAATCCCCGCGCCATGTCCCACCACGCGGTCCAGAACGGATGGCATTCCGATTCCGCCTCGGTCTCGTCTTGAAAGGCAGAGTCGTCTCCACGAGAGTTGTCGCGCGTCTGGCCCCAGTACGGCGGGGGCTCGTAGGCCGTCGTCACCGTCTCGGGCGGCGTCGGGACGGCTTCGGAGGGATTCGACACCTCGCGTGCCGTCAGGGCCGTGCTGTTGGCCATCCCGTCCGCTCCTGGAATGAACTTCATCCCGTAATCTCGAGTGCCCGTGAGTGAGATCCGCGACGTAGTCACTGACGGAGATCTGTTGGCGAGGGACTCTTGGTTGACGACGGCGGTTCCGGATATCTCTGAGACCATGTCCACGCGTAGCTTGATGGCAGAGAGGCTCGGGCTCGTTGCGCTTTGTCTGTTGTTCTCGACCACTACTTTTGTGGTGTTGGTGGTCCTCGAGGAAATGTGTTATCCTTGGCCGGAAAAGTCACCATCTATATACCGTGCAACTGTGCTGAACGAAGTACGATAGCTCTGTGCTACTTTGTATAGGCTGGTAATGAACGTATGCGGAAGGTCGCAGTAAAGCTGACTGGAGATCCGCCAGGCACCGAGATAAACTCATGTGCGATTGGCCGTGCGGAACACGGAACCGACGTCGGCATGTGTGGCTATGCGCCGAAGCGGGTTGTGGTTGGACGGGGGATTCCGAAGCTACTTGGGGTGTGGTTTAACGACAAGGTTGGCGTGCCGATCCAGCGGTTCACTTTGTGAGCCAAGAAGTGTCTCCTGGTGAATCGTTAGGCGGCGTCATATTGCACTTCGAGATCTA